>CM070547.1:54312373-54566258 GCA_036346405.1 Phyllostachys edulis | reverse complement strand
TGACTCCTTTTGTAATCGGGTTCGATAGGTTACCAAGGGCGTGAAAATCATTGATGGTGCGTAATAACATGGCACGAAAGTGAAGTTCTCTCGCTTGTACGCATCCCATACCTGCACCCTTCGCTCCACAAAGGTCACAAGATCTTCCAAAGAATGGTGCTAGGTACACATCAATATCATTCCTGTTGTTTCTGCCCTTGGATAAGTAGTGACATCAAAATGTACTTCCGCTTCATACACGTACCAAGGAGGAAGGTTGTACATACATAGATTCACTGCCAAAAGGTGTCGGCCGCTCATGTTACCGAAAGGATTCATTCCATCTCAGACTCAACCCTAACCTTATGTTCCTTGCTCACATCAACTCTTCAAGCTCGATCGGGTTGCTCCATCGAGCGTAATCGCAGGTGTCTTAGCTTCCATCTCTTACGCCCTCTCGAAAGTGCCAACGCAGCAATCTTGCCTCTTTGGGTTCGCAATAAACGCTTCAAACGTGGGATCACAGCAGATACCACAACATCTTAGTAGGAGGTCCTTGCTTCACCTTAGCAAGATTCTCGACGCTTGTATCGATGCTTTGCACACGGACATACATGCATGTCTCCGCATACTCTTTACTAGAGGATACAATCGCTCTGGACATGCATGTATTCTTTCTACTTCCATTCCCAATGGACAAATAACCTTCTTTGCTTGATAGGTGGTGCCGGCAACACGCTTCTCTCCGTATGATGTCCGCTAGAGACCTAACAACGCCGGAAACTCTTATCGACCAACCATTGCTTGCCTTCAATTTCAGTAGCTCAGCACTGTTGACAACCTTGTATATTCCGCTTGCAACCAGGAACAAAGGTCTCACCGAGTCCTCCTTAAGCCCTCGAATTTACAAAACTCTCTCATCAGTAGTTCTTCAGATCGCAGTAGCATCCGATCCAGATTGTCATCGTACACCTATCCTCATCAAAAGCACATACCACATCCGGAAATCGTTGACTTCCTACGATGTCGCCATTATTAACTCGTATAATCGCTTCTTCACCGTGGATCGTCCAACATGTATACCCTTTTTGAAACCCTTCAATCAAATGCGCTCGATCCAAGGCCAAGTTGTTAAACATCTTCAGACACGCAATCAATGCATGGACAAGACATAAAATTTATCCCTTCTTCAACATATCCCCGCCAATGCTCTTCTAAAAGCAACCACGCCATTAATGTACTTGACTCACACTTGTTCACACCGCATATCTGGGCCGATCCATCTACACTACGCATGTAACAAATTAGTGTCAAATTAATTAGCGATTAATTTATAGCAAACATAAAGGGTTATAGATCGTTACCCTTGGAGCTCACGAAGAAAATACGATTCTCTCTCCTTTCCTTCTCCTCTCTAAGGTGGCGAATGGGGAGGCGGCGGTGTTGGAGGCGCTTAGGGGGTGGGTCCAACCTTTCCTCTCTAAGTCGGGCGATGGATAATTATTGATTATCCGCATGATTGTTGATTAGATACGAGACAAAAGACAAGAGGAAGATCCTAATTAATAACTAGTTAGTTGGTCCGCTGATTGCATGCGGTATCCGCTTTGATATAATTGAAACAATAAACCACCGTGATGACGCTTTCTTCATGGATAAATGGAGGAAATATAAAATAGATCATTGCACGGTGACTTATCTTGGTGTGTCATAAATTCTTCTTTTTAACTGTTTCTAGAAAACAACTCATAAAATTAGTTCTCGATTAAGATTTTCACCTCTTTGTACGCATTTCTTACTGCTTTTGGCTCATCGCTGCACAAAGGAATTACACCGATTAAAGGCTACATGTTTTGCTTTTCATTTTCTCGAATTTATATCGTCATAGTTTTGGTTCAATAACATCCAATGGCTGCTATAGTTTAGGTTTAATTAGGGTCTATCAAATTGAGAGCTAAATGTTTAAATTTGCCTTTTTTCTAAGAATTTATTGCTTTTGTGAGAAGTATCAATTGAAACTTAAACCCTATGCTTTCGATTAAGGAATACAACAAAGAAAACAAATAAACATTAGGGTCCATGTACATAGTAGCAAAATAAGGGAAAATCATTAATCAATAGAGTGGATAAAGGAGCCGCAAGTTGGAGGAGAGCTAGGGCAACAAGGTGGCACTGGGAGGAGGAGCAGATCTAAGTGGAGCCACCGCAGGGGGTTTTAATTTGCTCTCCAAAGCGGTACGAAGCGGAGTGGGGCAAGAAGGCGGGCGCAGAGGGACACATGCAAGCAAGCGGCAAAGGGACACAATGCAAGAAGGCGCAGAGGGATGTGTCTGCTCAATTTATATGAGTGGGGATATCATGACGGTTTAATCGTAACCGCTCGCGGATAACTCAATATCACAGACGGTTCTTATTCAAGACCGCCTCGTGTAATATCACAAACGGTTTGTTTAGAACCGTCGCGATAATCCCGCTAATCACTGCATTTCGTTTGTTAATAGTACCGCTCGTGATAGTACACGCGGTTGTAAAATAAAACCGCTCGTGATTTGGCGGATTATCACTTATGGTTTTTAAATAGAGCCGCTTAGGATTATCACGACGGTTCTATTTACAAACCGCTCAGGATATATGACTATCACTGCATTTGCCCTAAAAATACCGTCTCTGGATAGGCTTCCCGCCACACGCGGTTCGACAGACTAACACAAACGGTTCCAAAGGAACCGTCTGTGATGGGGTGTCTACTATAGTCTGTTTTGTAGTAGTGACAGTGCCTCTACGATCAACTATTACTCATTTATCTACTAATCCAATAGAGGGCACACTTCCATCAACTCAGCACGTAGGACTTATCTACTAATTGCATGGCTATCCAAATATTTATCCACAATCAAATAATCCATTGCTACCTTCTCCCAATTCTAGCATCTATGACGCACATAACTCTTACTTAAGACCTCTGATCAATTTACTCATGATTAAATAAATCATCCGATTCAACCTCCATATTTCTTTAAATATCATCACATGAGCTACCCATCAAGTAAAATTTATAAAATCCTTATGCGTCCTAGGTCCTAAAATTACTAATCCAACGTGAGGGAAAACCTCCAATTAATTTATCATCTAAAGATCACCACCAATTTCCATGTGACTCCAAATAATATCATCCAATCAATTGATCCAATGTATATTTAATATAGCATCCACCGATCAACAAGACACACATTTCACCACAATAATCTAATTATTCACATCCACCAATATATCGATACATGATCACGTCTACGCACCATTAAGACACAACCGGAGAGTTACATCGGTCTTAAGCTACCAAATCATTTTTACAATTAAACATGCATGAATAGTAAAATGCCATGCTTATGATTATTATGCAACATGCACAACTAATATCATAACGCGATAACGCAATTAACACTAAAGATTTTACTGCAGCACTAGGTGTGCGAATCACAAATAGATGTCGTCTTCTCGGTCACTCCTCTGCGTCCACCGTAGTCGTCGCCGGTTCCGCATCTCACTCGGCTTCTTGTCCCCGTCCGCCCTAGTCATCGCCGATCCTGCGTCCCGCTTAGCCGCTCTGCCATCCCGGTGCCGCCGCATGCACCATACCCTCGGCGCTGCATGCGCCACGCCGCCCTCTGTTGCTGCTCTGTTGGAATAATCTTGTCATGATAAATATGTTCAATGTGTGTTTACATGGCATTGAGGCCTTGATTGAATAGTGGAGAGAAAAATTGTAGTTCAGGAAAAAGGCAGTGCGTGTATGTGTTGATCTGGTGATCTTTGTTCTCACCCCCGGTGTCAAGAAAGACTAGTGTGTGTGTGTCTTTGCGTGAGAAAGTCAACTAGTGAGAGAGAAATCAGTGTGTGATTTCCTAGTATGAAGACACAGTGAAGGTGTGGGTGTGTGTGAAGCACATTGAGAAAGAGAGGAGTTGAGTGATTCAAATCCAACATGCTCTCCCTCGACGTCGCTGCTACCACTGGGCTGCTACTGCAGCGCCTCGGCGCTGCATGCATTGCCGTATGCCTGTGCTACGTACGCTGTGCCAGCTTTGCTCGTCGAGCTCGGCCGCATGCATGCAGGTGCCTCGTCATGCCACTGCAGCGCCAGTGTAGGCTGGGCCGAGCTGTGCGCTGCCTTGCCGCCTCGGCGCCGCGGCGCAAGCTGCTGGACAGCGCCGAGCCGCCGTCCTCACGCCGCTGCAACGCTGGCCGGCCTCCGCATGCGCCCAGTGTCACGCAAGCAGCTCCGTCTTGGCCGCACCTCAGCTAGGCTACCGCATGCATGCATGCTGCTGCAGTGCCGCCTTGCCGCTGGTCGGCCTCGCTCCTGAATGTCTGCGCCAAACCGCCGCATCGCCATGCTGATACCGCGTGCTGGGCCGCGTTGCTGCCACTGACTCCTGGCCGCATGGAGCTACCGCTGCGCTGCTGCTCCTTCATGCCCAAGCCACTAAGCCACAGCTGCCTCCTCTTCTCCTTCTTCCTGGTAGCAATGAACTACCCCAGATTGCTTCTACTGCCCCTTCCTCTCCCATTTCTCGAAAGCGCTCAAACGATCTTGCATGAAAAACAAATTACAGAAATGGAATGCTTATGCGATGACAAACGTGATGGTATGACATGCATAGAGAGATTTTCAGTTTTTGGTGGTGATTGGGAGGAGAGAAGTGTGGGCTTGAGTTCTTGTTTGAGAAAGAAATGGGAGGTGGGAGGGGTTCTGTTGGGGAAGATGATGGCAGTGAGGATGGTAGAAGGAAAAGGGCAGTAGGGAGGGGATGGTTCGGCTGGAACAAAAAAAAATAGCAGTGTATGGGGCTTTGTGTGTTGCATGGAGTTGGCAGTGGGGAGTAGAAGAAAAAGGGCAGTGGGGGAGGGAATGGTTCGGTTGGTGACATGGTTGGGAATAAAGAAATGGGAATGAAGAATGGCAGTGAGAGAGAGAGGGTTGGTTCGGCTACGGCAAAGAAATGGCATGTGACTTTGGTTAGGGGAAGAGAAATTGCAGTAGTTTGGGAATGGTGCTGGATAAAAAAAAGGGGGGGCGCTGGAAGTAAATAGCAGTGCATTGAGCTGTTCGATTGGGAAGGAAATGACAGTGGATGGTTTTATATGTTAGGTGGTGTTAGCAGGGAAAGAAAAATGTGAGAGATGACAGGAGAAAGAATGGACACGCAGGCGTTTTGTCTGCGGTCAGTTGGACTGGAAAGGAAATTAGCGATATTAATTCATGCATCATGATTTTTGAAATGCATGCGAAAGCAAGAAATAGAAATAATTTAATTTAAATGCAGCCTTCACTACGGGAGAACGCAGATTTGCCGAGTGCCGCCAGCTTTGCCGAGTGCCGCCATTTTGCCGAAAGTGCCAAAAATCGAAAGACTCTACGGCCACACTTTGTCGAAAGTGCCGGTCGGTGGCACTCTAAGAAAGTCTAGCACTCGCAAAGAGTGGCTTTGCCGAGTGCCTCAGAGTGCCCCAAGACTCTAAGCAAAGGGCTAAGACTGGCAAAGTTCTCTTGCCGAGTGCAACACTCGCAAAGAGTGCACTCGGCAAAAAATGGCCCTTGATCACGAGCCCGCCCACGCCGTCAAATTTTTTAAAAATTTTTGCCGAGGGTCGCCTCGATTCCCAAGAAGAGGTCCTTTGCCGAAAGTGCCACCCCGCACTCCAAAGATCCTTTTGCCGAGTGCCACTCGGCACTGTAGATTTCTGTTGATTAGGGTCAAGACTTGAAGTTTTTTTTTTTGGTTTTTGACCCATTTTTGTGAGGTTTGAATTTTTTTTTCATTAATTTTGACTTTTTTTTTTTGTGTTTGAATTCAGCATCGATGTTTAAAACCTGCATATCTTCACATGTGATCACATGAGATGTCTGGTTTTAGGCATCCGACATCGCAACTTGCTCAAACCTTCTCAATTTTTACCATAGACTCTATATGCTATAACACGACACACCTCGACAAGTTTCGCTATTTTCGACTTCGCTCGATTTTATATAATTTAAATACACTTTTCCCAAGCAGTACCTCGCCATGTTACGCCAACAAGATGCTCAAATTTCATGTGAGTTCCTGGATACGGCCTCAACATACACCAAATATCATGAATATCATTTTTGAATGACCAAATTCGATTATTCCATGCACCTCAGCTCAAATTTGAAATATTCCATAAAATTCAACTAAACAAAAAAACTAACGAAATATAGAAAAAAAGTCAAAATTGTCCCAAATTTGAACATGGAGTTTTAAATAATATATTAAGGCTGCAAACAAATAATGGGGCAAAAAACAAAAAAAAAAAATTTGTCGAGCGCGCCTGCACTCTAAGAAAGAATTTTGTCGAAAGTGCCGAAGTGGCACTAAGAAAGAAATTTTTAAAAATAAAGTTTTGTCGAGCCTCTTACCAAAGACTCTTCAGCGGGAAACTTAACTAAATGTGTGGCCCACACACTCACCACTCCACACAACACACGACGCCACGACGCACACACACTGCCACGCCCACCACAGCCCACTGCCACACTGCCCTGCCTTGCACCCGCCTGTCCCGCCCGCGGCATTGCCCCTCGATCATAGGCGGCCCTGCCTCGCCCCTGCTGTGGCGCCCACCCGCCCTCGCCCCGCCAATTCCTACGCCCGCCATCACTACCAGACATCCACTCACTGCTAAGAAAGGTTCGCATCACGATGAGATTGATGCGGTTCGTGTGTTACCCGGTTGTCGTTTG
Source organism: Phyllostachys edulis (assembly GCA_036346405.1). NCBI lineage: Eukaryota > Viridiplantae > Streptophyta > Magnoliopsida > Poales > Poaceae > Phyllostachys > Phyllostachys edulis. The sequence goes on along the minus strand of CM070547.1, from coordinate 54,559,516 downwards.
TGCTTGTTTGATACTGCTTGCTTGCTTATATTTGATTGCAACGACAGTGCTTGGTGAGTAGAAGGTGTTTGTATAAATGCCTATTGAACATTAGTAATAGCTTGGGACAGGGAATTGCGAACTCTTTCGGTTAGATGGCTATATCTATGCATATTCACGAATTTTGATAGTGTGGCATGGTTGATGATTGCTATTGACTCCATTGAGTTTATGAAAATGAACATAAGTTGTCACGATCAAGACAAATTGTCATATTGATTGCATATACAATGCACATGTTGTGATTTGTTAATGACTATTTTACGTTTTTCTTAGTTGCTTATAGTGTGTCTAACTCCTTTAACTTACAAAAGTTATTTGAGTTACATGGTTCCATAATTGCATTTGGATAGTGGAACTTGGAACGTAAATAGATTTGTTAACCTTTACTGCTTTTTCTTTGTTCACTTTTGTGGTTAAATAATAACCTTTAGCAACAATTTTATGTTGCCGCGGGTATACATTTGATCATATCTATGGGGAAGTTGATCCTGCAAATGTGTCCTCCTAAACTTTGACACACTTTGCCTTTGCTTGATATCTCTGCTCGATATATCGTTGTTTCTACAACTTTCCGCTCTGTACCTTACTCATTTGGAGCACCTAGTCACCTACTAGTTGCCACTATTTCATATTTTCATTCATTCCACCGAACTGAACCTCACTGGCAGCAAAGACGACCCAATCACATCTTGTGCTTGGCCTATCACCACACATGCCCATTAAATTGTTGCTCTGTCACACTAGCGCTTTTGCCCAACCCGCCTTTGCCCAATCGATTCTTCGCACCACAAACCCCCACCACTATGCCTAAATGTTGTCACTTGCCTAGTTGAATATTATTGCTTTGATACATTTTAGAGGTATTTATCTCGCAAATTCATTGTCTTCTGTTTTTTGAAAGAACCAAAATGGTTTGCCTTTAAATGATGGAAATTTTTTACGAGAGATAATATGATCAATGTCTTTGTGTTTTTTATCTTCTCTCGCATGTTGTTGCCTTTAGTCTAGTGCTATCATAGGGTAGCAAATGCAAAAATTGGGTGAGCTACCGTGAAGTGAGTAGTAGGAGATAGTTGTCTTGTTTCTCCTCGAGGTTACAATAGCGCCCATTGACATCAATGCATTTGGGGCACCAATTTAAACCCAAGTTATTAGCATGCTATAGCTAGAAATAGTGCTCAGCGATTCTCACATTTATCCAAGTTCATAATTTTACTTAAGCATTGAAAGAACAGGCCTAACTCCTAATCAAGTTTCAGACAGTGAAGGCATGATGTTCATCTAACACAACACACTAGATTACACAACTGATGCTAACTGTTGCTACATGCCTACATCAATTCACATTATTTTGGCATATGTTTCAAATTGTTCCAATTGTTTGTTAGGTTCTCTTTATTTTCCGATTCCCTTTTGGGGTGTTGGTTTGAGGGATCACCTCATCCAAGGATGGGTTGGTCCATCATGGGATCATCCCTCAAATTTGGTGGGATGACACAATCCCTTATTTTGTACTAGACTTTTGCTTATGAGAGATAAGTTGGTGATAGACCAACTCATTCCATTCTTCAAACCAAACAAGTGGATTAGGTTCGGAACTAGGACCGGACGGTCTATTCACCGTCCGGTTCCTCAAACCAAACACCCTATATGTGGTTCTTGAACAATTAGAAATGTATGTTGCAGTGTTGTGACGTCTACTAACCATGTGTGTACAAAGCAGAGGAGGGTTGGGGTGAAGAAGTGTTATCTAGAATGCATGTGGTGAAGACATGTTCTAATTGCAAGTGGCATGTTTTTGCAAGAACTTACTCGCATAATCTTTGTGAGCTGGGATCGAATGGGCACGCTGCTCACTCTCTTCTCGCCATCTCAGATCTGTTCCTTTTTTCCGTGAAACTTGCGGCGAGGAACAAGATGAATCATGAAACACAACTGATGCACAATGGTTAAATTAGAAGTCATTGATTTGTTATTTTTTTGATAATGATAGTTGATTCATCTATCAAGCATTAGTACGTTGCATGTGACATGGATGTTAAGAGTTGACACGAACTTGTGCTACATGAGATCTTGTATGGTTTTAATTCTCTGTAACTCGTTCATATGTTCTTCATTTGATATGTTGAAAAATCATAATAAGAGCTAATGTCAATGGGATCACTTGTGCAGGAACTGGATGCTTGTGGAGGAGGGGGTCCCGGCTCGCAATGTCAATGGGATCCTGGGACTTCTGTGCAGGGAACACTTCCCTGGCCTGGTGTGGACGTCAGAGGATGAGGACCCAGAGGTACCCTCGTTCGACCACTACGCTAAATGCCACCGATGTTCGCACGTAAACTTGGCGGATCGGGTGATTTCGAGTTGTGGGTAAGCCTCAATTCATTGCATTCATTGCATTCATTGGACATTCTTCAAATAAAATAATGGATACCTCGTGTCTTTATGCAGGACTTCTTCAGATGCCGGTAGGGCCAGAGGCAAGGGCGATCGTGGCTTACGCTTCTGTAAAAGGCGTGTCTCGGACTTGTATTACGAGCCCGCCTCCAAAGACGTTGACTACAACGCCACCTACCGTAATAGAAGAATCAACAAAACACAAAGCGAGGAGCAGGCAGAGATTTCGACAAGGGAGCAAGACCTCTGTGTAAATAGAAAACATCTCTGTTGATTTATTTTGAGATTAACTATGCCTAATTTGATCTTGATGGCTTGTAGGCGATTCCAAGTGGTGCGCCACCCACCCCGATTGTCGGGTTGCTATAGTGGAGAAATGGTGGGACGCGGACCGCGTAAGGGCACCAGGAGAAAGCGACCAGCAGGCCGATGCAGTGCCCCTCACCATCGAGGCAGCGCCACCTCGGAAGTATGCAAAGACATATGTAAGTCCGCACCATTTGTCTAATCTAGCCGCTCAATTCGCATGATTTCTAACCACATGTTGTTGTCTTTCTCGCATGCGGCGGCAAGACGGTGGCCACCAATTGGCCAACTCACGGCGTTGCTTCGCCCACATGGGCGGCAAGGTCCAACATCGAGTACAACCCGGATCAGCGGGCCAGAGGCGTACACCAACTCCGGCGTCCACACGCCTCACTTCTTACACGGAGGCGGCAAGGTCGATCTGGGTCGGCCTACGATCCGAGGACCGAGGGCGCCTTTGATCCCGAGATCGTGATGCGGCGGGGAAGGCAAGAAGCATGGGCGGTTTCGGCTTGGCGGCACGCGTCCTCAACACGGCTCTACTCCTCCTCTCGAACCGCCCAGCAAGCGAGACACGAGCTCTAGCGTGCCCATAAGCCAACCACGACAATGGCGGCACTCGGTAAGTATTCCGTTTCATTAAATCGTTCTTTGACTTTACGTTCCTTAGCTCGCAATATTGAAACATTGGGGTCAAATGTTGCGGTCGAGCAGCAAAGAACCGGCCCAGCAGAGGCCCAGAAGCCGAAGGCGGTTGAGCTGCCGAGCGGGAGGCCGAAGGCGTCGAGGCTACAAGTCGTTGAGGCCCAAAGAAGAAGGTTTGCTCGAGTTCGTGCAACAACTTGGGGAGCAACAAGGTTGGCGAGATCCCACTACACCGCTTGCACCACACCACCACCACAGTCTACTCCGGTGAGTATGTTTTACTTTCGTGCTCATGCTTAGTGTCAAACCTAGAGATGGCCTTCGTGCGGATTTGTTGATGTGTGGGCCTTCGTGCGGGTTAGTTGATGTGACGGCCTTCATGCCGAATGTGGTTGTCGGCCTTCGTCTGACGCGTTTTTCTTGCGTGTTTTGGAAACGCCCCGTGGGAGGTGTTGCCGAAATTTTCAACTTTTCTTTAAACTTCTTACATTTTTATCTTGTCACCACGCAATATCTTCTTTTTGTGCAATGGACATCGGGAAGCGCCGAACCAGGTCGGAGGGTCGCCAAGATCGCAAGTCGGCCCATCCGCACCCGGACCATCGCCGGATCGCCTGACGCCGATCGCCGTGAGCCGCTTATGAGTAGTTTCTATGTATCGAACTTGTGGACTATGAACTTGTGGTTTGTAATAAATTGTGGATTTCGGACAAATTTGGTCGTTTGTAATATATAAATGTGGTTTGTAATTTATTCTTTGTTGAATTGTGGTTTCTATTATATATATATGCATTGTTGTTTAAATGGAAAAGCAAAAACCAAAAAAAAAGGAATTTTAGAGGTGGCTTTGCCGAGTGCAATGACCATTGCACTCGCAAAGAAAATTTTAAAATAAAATAAAAACACGCTTGACCATTGCACTAAGAAAGAAAATTTAAAAAAATAAAAACACCCTTTTGTCGAAAGTGTCTTTGTGGCACTTTCGGCAAGAAAGAGGTTTAAAAAAGCAGATTTCTTTGCGAGTCTTAACTGTGGCACTTTCGGAAAGAGTTTTTAAAAAAATTCTTTGCCAAGTGTTGCACTCGGCAAAGAAAAAAAAAAAGAAGGCGTCGGCCGTCGTCGACGGCGTTAAATCTTGCCGAGTGCCCTGACGGCATTCTCGGCAAAGCCTTTCCGAGTGCCCGAATTTGGCACTTTCGGAAAGCGCCTTTACCTGGAAGGGGATTCGACGGAGGCTCTTTCGAGTGTTGCACTTTCGGCAAAGGCTTTTTGAAGTGTAAAGTCGCCTTTGCCGAAAGTGCAATGAGCACTCAACAAAGAGCCCGCCTCGAGAGTGCTTTCAAACAATTCTATTTAATATGATTTATTACTATTATTATTATTTTTATGCAACTTCTTAAACAACTCGATTTAACTTTAAATGCAACCTTTTAATTAATTCGATTTGATTTTAAAGACAATCTTTTTACTTAAACATGGGAAAAATTTTAAACACAGTTAAATATTTATTAGATTACCAAATTAAATATTAACATCCCGGTTCTGAAAATCGGGGTGTTACACTAAACCCAAATATTTTTTTCATTTCAGCTCGAAGAAATTTGTTTGTGTTGTTGTGCATTGAACTCGATTCCAAATTGCGCCACGATCTCGCATTCTCTACTTCATATTTGGTTATCTTCTCTAATTTCGGATTCTGAACTATGCGGACACTTAAAGATATTACCAAAAAACTATCTGAAATCCACTAAATTTTTAAGCTGAATTCTCTACATGTAAATAAAAAATTAAACACAGGTTCCTGCGGCAATAAAAATGTTTAAATCCACTATATATTTTTTTTGTAATTTTTATAAAAATAATATTATTTAAAAAATTCGTGTTTCAAAACTTCAACTTCAAAAAATATTCATAGATGTAATTATCTTGCCACGGAATTTTTAAGGTGACATCTTTTAGTTTATTATTACTAGTATCTTGTCAGCGCTTTGGTGCGGGTTTATTGAATGACGTCTATTTATACATTTGGGGGTGTTTTTTTTTAATCACGAAACAGTGCATACAGAGTTAATTTTAGGGATTAGGATCTCTTCAATATTTAAGATCCAAGGGTTGATATTTTAATTGAGGATGCTGCATTCTGAGTTAATAGATTGTCACAAATTTGGAATTTTGTCTTCGTAGAATAAAAGGGTTCAGCATATTGCACCTGGCCCATCCAATCGTCTAATTAGTGCCATGTGCCCATGCCTAGCTAGTCTCCATGTATCCGACACATCAGCACAAGCCAAAGGACCCTTTCTGCTTTGATGGATGGTAAGTGTTTTCAAAGCTTGGGCCTTAAACTTTTTAGGGCGTTTCTAAGAGGTTTGATTTCTTAATTTAAAACTCTGGGCTTCCATGTTTAATCTAAATAAAGTTGCTAGTCCCTAAGGCGAAACTCAGTATCCAAGCGATCACAAAAATATCGAAAAAAAATGGTTCAATGCAGCAAAGCTTCTTCCTGCTGGCAGAATAGGAACATTTCAAACATGTAGCATTATAGATTGCTCTGTCAAGTTTGGAAACTCGAATGATTCGGGTCATCCGTTCCAAACCAAGCCACTCTACTATGTGAGATCACATCGCTCTCTTCGGCGAAAGCTTTTGGCATCGCATTTTATTCCGTTGAAAAATGCATGCCTAGCCTAAACTTATCTGATGGACCATGCTCGTCGAGCCTTCCGGATGCAGTATATTCCTCAACGCAACCGGTCGATTAATCAAGACACAATGGCAAGCAGATTTCGGCATCTTTTCTCCTCACGTTCGGCCCATGCATCTTCCTTTTTTCTCGACAACTATTTCCATCATCTGGAGATTACATTCACCCTTGGACGGTAGCGTACGCTCCTCCCCGTTCTCTTGTTCTCGGGCGCAAAAGGCAGAGCTGCAAAGCTTGCAGTAGCTGTCGGAGAGGTCGATCGGAATGCAGATCAGATTTCCATCAGATGCGCACATCAGAATGGATCAGATTTCGATCAATATTCCGGAGGACGGATCCACTAGAGGCGGCCCATATCACAGGACTATTGGTCCAGCCTAGGTACAGCATGTGCCATTGTTGGGTCGGCACCCAGGCCTGGCATACACGGTGCTGATCCGGCCCAGCACGACTCATCTTAACGAAAAAAGCTTCGAAACCTCACATGCACCCAATGAAAATTTATCTTGATCATCCAATTTTCTATGTTGATGCAATCTATGGCTTGCATTGCACTAAACAAGGCAATGTTTTCTCCACGTATCATTAAGATCAAAACAATTTTGACTCTTAACACAAATGCCCTGAATCCTCAAAGCTGGATAGGACTGGGAAATTATATGTACGTTGAAGGTACGCATGAGCCGGATTAGACCATGAAAGCAAAAATAATGGATTTGACCAAATAGGACTTAGAAAACAATGGATTTTCCAAAATCATCATCGGATATCATGTAATTTTTTTTTCAAAGGGTGCACTTAATTATCATAAGGACTCGACAACTGAGTGATCATGGAATCAAATCCTGGAATATCCATAAATAAACTCGCGTAACACGCAGTTAGTGGATTTTTTTTATTAATTAACCTTGTTTTGAATTTTATTTTAAAGTTAACCCCCGGCGCATTTTATTTCCAATTCTGACCTCTTTGGTCACACCACCACCCGTGATGTAACAAAATAACACTGTCACGTCAGCCTATTTCTGGTCAAACTCTTGTCACACCATTAGAAGTGGCGTGACAAAAAATGCTATTTTCGGGATTTATTCTAGCGCGTGACAGTGTTATTTTGTCACGCTACCACCCGTGACGTGATTAAAGGAGTCAGAATTGGAAATAAAGTGCGCCGGAATTAACTTTAAAATAAAATTTAAAAAAAGGTTAATTAATATAAAAAAATTCCAGTTAGTGTGACTCAAACCGTGTGGTCATTAGCCACAAGACTCACATGTATCATACAGGTTGGATTAACCATCAGTTGGTAACAGTGTGCAAAATAACATATATGAAAAATTAGAATTCATACACTAGCTTACTATATACTGCGTATTATATAACCAATGCTGCAATTCCTTCCTTCTATAGCTTAATATATACAAATCAACCAAAACATTCCGGTAGCTGTAGGTTAGCATCTATTCGAAGTTTTTGAGAGTCAACGAGTCATGTAACAACATGACATATATGTTGGGCGTATTCAAGTAGAATCCAATCGTCATAGCCTAGATTAGATCTAACCTAAGAGTCCGGACGTACATTAAAATCTAGAGTCAATATGTTATTTTTGACGTTGTGTATACAATTCTAAATTGAAGCTGAATAACTTGAATAGGTAAAAAAAATTGAAATATAGGATTGAAAGTTCCAAAACAATGCGGTATCCAAATGTATAATGAAATAAAAAAACATTATGGTTGGCAAATACATTTCTAAAAATCAAAATAGTTTCCAATCAAAATAGTTTCCAATTCGGAGAACCATCGGACACCAACGCCACCGCGAGCATGACAGCGCTGCTGCCGCCTTCTTCCTCGTTGCCGGCCACTCCTTCACGTCCCACCACCGATTTGGTGCACACCAGGTTCCCGGCACTCCCCTCTTTGTTTTGCGCACATGCACACTTGTCGCCGTGGCACGTAGCGCCAGCGACCATTTGATCCTGAGCACCGCCGACGACAGAGTGACGTGGCCGCCACGTAGCCCCACCTGGTAGCCACATGTGCACCACGTCAACCACACCATCCTCATCAGTGTCCACGTGCTCGCTTGCGTGGCAAGCGCCACTGTTCCGCACACCTGGTCCACCGTGGACCAGTGTGTTCTCGTAGACTGCGGGCCCACATGTCAGTGACTGTTTAAGATTTTCCAACAGAAAAATAATTCGGCCAAAAAATAGAATTCAGCTACTGACATCACGCTTGCGCAATATTTAGGTTTTTCTTTAGAAAAATAATTCATTAATTCTGGAAAATGAATTTAGGGTAATTTCTTTAGGATTCAAGCTTCTAAGGACTCGTTCTCCTTCAAATGAGCTTCAATTCCAGTGATTAAAATTTCTAAATTTATCTAAAATTATAATCTATCTAACTATACTAAAATTATAAATTTGGAGTTCACTTGTATTTTATTTGAATTTAACTTATTTCCACGTATAGACTTCGACGACTCCAGAGAACTAGGTTTCTTCGACGAGTCCGATCAGCAACCACTTGAGCAAGTCAAGTTACATCTGTTGATCATATTTGAATCTTAGTATTTTAAATTATTTAAATTATTACTACATGCTTTTTTATATTCAATTTAATTTAAATTCTTGTTTGAAAATTATACTCATTCCCAATTCCATTTTGACCAATCTTGACATTGAAAAAACAAACTTCTCACCTTAGATGAAAACCTAGTTGATGCAATAACATGAACTAGGAACCTTTGGGAAAATTATACGCATAGTCGTGCATAGACCAAAAATGTTTAATTTGGGAATTTTTTAGCCAAATATTCAACTATTGTTTAAAAATGAGTATATGGCATTGCTATGCCATGGAAATTTTGGGAATGATTTTGAAAAGCAAAATAAAATGAAAACTAGTTTAGACTTGGGCGAAATGGTTATTAAGGTTGGTGCAAGTTGATAAACGAGATCGATTCATTTCAATGATCGAGACCAGAGTTTTATTGGAAGTTGCCCAAGTCAGTTAAGGATTGGTCTGCGAGCTGCGGCTTGTAAAGCCCCTTCATACTACCACAAGTCTGGTATGGGACATACCTGGCTTAATAATTTGCAACACCCCTCTGCTAGTTGTGCCATTTGGATGTGCGGGTGTCGGGTAGACATAAATTCCCACTTGTCACAAGAGGGAGACTTCCGGCGAGCTGGTGGTCCAATGGAGGTGAAACCTTAACGAGCATAACTGCTTTGGGATGGAGCATTGTAACAGCCTTGTGACAATCACTTAGTCACACAACTTTGGAAGCATGTCATGGCCAACAGTTTAAGTTGATTATCTCTTATGGGTAAAGTTGTACAAACTCTGTAGAGTGTAAAACTATTCGAATAGTTGTGTCCACAGTCATGGACATGCTAAACAAAACTTTTCAAGGATTATACTTGTTTTTTATTTAAAAATGATTTTAGCACATATGTTTTAGGATGGTTAATCCTTGGGAAATTGAACGATTAGCCATGTGATATGGGGGTATCCTTCACCAGATTTTGTATGGAGGTTATCCTACTATAAAACTTAAAAATTTAGAAAATAAACTTTAGTTAAAGAATAACTGCTTTGGAACTTAGTACAAATATTTAAAAAGAAAACATTGCTTTATGCAAATTCAACCTTATAAGCCTTCCTTTGATAATTCCTTACATGCATTATAATATGTTATTGGGTGTAACTTGCGGAGTACGTTTTGTACTCACCTTGCTTAATAAAATTGTTGATCAGAGGAGGAGTACTACGTTGTTGCAATGACTTGGACGACTAGGTTGCGCCCCAGACGATTGCTTGTGGCGTATCGTGTGGCCTACTACTATCTTATGCTTCTGTTGTACTTTTCTTTTGGCTTTGTGCCCTTTTGTAATAAAACTCTAATAATATGAATAAAATGTGTGATATGAACTTGTTATCAGTTTTGTTTAACTGTGTACGCTAGCTATTTTTGGACTAGTGTGAGAAACATAGAGAATTTAGGATCCTTCAACTCCTGGGTTCGACATTTTACTATTGTATTGTATTTGTCTTCACTGAAAATATCATGATAAGTTACTGCCATGAACCCTGTACCTTTGCCAAGCTGGGTCCACCCGGCGGGTCTTTATGTCCATCGATAGGCACCTTCACTGCCTCCTTTGCTGGGAGAGGCCCCTCGGGGGCGCCCGTTCCTCCCTCTTTCACTGGTTCCTGCGGTGGGAAAATGAACAACGTTTTGTCATGTGTCCAAAAAATTATTGTACATGTCGTCACATTATACTGTCAATGGCCCTAGTATGTACCTTTGGCGCACTAACGCTGGCCACTTGCTCCTCCTTGATTTTGCTCGCAACAGTAGGGGCCTCCTCTACCTCCTTTACTGGCGGAGGACCCTCTAGGGCGATGGTTTCGGTCTCCTTTTTTGGCACCTACAAAAAAATAAAAAAAAATGGATCGCGTTACTATCAAAAGTAAGTAAATTACTTATTTCCCCCACATGTTTTACTGTGTCGTTACATCAATATGCTCCTTTATTGTCGGGGGCTCTAACGGAACATTGATGGATCCCTCGTATACTGTCTCCTGCGATAAAAAAGAATCAAATATGAATTACTGTATGAATGACCAACCTTACTTGACTATATGTATGCGTTTTACTTCATTCAGTACCTCGGTTTGCTCCGGGATGGTAGGCAGTAACTCGTGGCCCATTGCAACCGCCGGTTCGATTGGGGCATGTGTAGTGTATGCGGCTTCGATCGAGTCTATTATGTTGTCGATGCTTGACTCACCGTCGCCGCCTCTCACCTAGCTTGCACGAGAATAGATGCACTTAATCAGTAAATTGCTGTGTGTTTGCTTTAATGATTACTATGTTGAGAAAACACAATTACTACATGCACCTTACTCACTCTGTTGTGTTCATTTTGTTGGTTTACTGTGTTTGATGTTGTTTGCTATGTATAATGTATCTATTTACTACTCATATTACAATGTTTTACTTTGATGCGGTGCATACCTTGAGATCCATTGCCCTCGCCCTCTTCTTGAGTTAGATGGAACAACGACGACGTTGGGATGTAGACGAAACCTCTTGGATGCACCGGGGGAGGTGGTGATGTTGGTGCCGGGGCCGTTGCAGCCGAGGTGGCATGCTTAAGTGTCCTTCTCACCTGGTCTGCACGAGAATAGATACACTTAATCAGTAAAATACGGTGTGCTGCTTTAATTATTACTGTATTGAGAAAACACAATTACTACATGCACCTTACTCGTTCTGTTGTGTTCGCTTTATCCATTTACTGTGTTTGATGTTGTTTACTATATATAATGTATCTATTTACTTCATATATTACAATGTTTTACTATGGTGCGGTGCATACCTTGAGATCCGACGCCCTCTCCCTCTTCTTGAGTTGGATGGAACAGCGACGACGCTGGGACATAGATGAAAGTTCCTGGATGCACCGAGGAGGCGGCGATGCTGGTGTCGGCGCCGTTGTAGCCAGAGTGGCAGGCTCAACTAGCATTTGGTTTGTAGGCGATTCTGTAGAGACTGGAGTGGGGGTTGCCGTCTCCAAAGCCGACGTGGACGACGATGTTGTTGCCCGAACGACAGTATCGTCAGGTGTGGGGGCTGTCGTCATCACGATCGACGATGGTGACGCAGCTACGGTGGAGAGTACGGGAACACTGTGTGTATCAGTGTGGGGGTTGTGCGCACACACTCCGATACCTGCGCCATCTTGCTGCTCCTCGCCTTCGTTTGCGCCATCTTGACTTTCTGATGTGCCCTTTGTACCTATGCCATAGCCTTCTCAGCCTGCCTCATCACCCTCCCAGCCTCGTCATCAAACTTCTCCAATGCCTACATCGCCAGGCGCCGCTTCCCTTTGCCCAATGATCCAACCGTGTCATCGAGCAACGTGCACAGGCTTGGGAAATGCCCCACGATGGGTTGTGTGGGTAACTCTAGCAGGTGTGGTATTGCCATCACCGCGTACCAGTAATAGGTCTCCTCCCTCCTCCTAAACTAGTCATTCAAACAACACGAATGAATTACTATTAAACATTAACCACATTACTTTAGTGAACATTGTATTTTACTATATATGGACAAAACATCAGTAACTCACACTGAGCTTACCGAACATGTCAATGCTGTCCGGGGACTTCGTCCTATCGGCTGCAACTATCTTCTCGACGAGAGCGGCCGTGAAGTATGTGGCGCATGGAGTCTTGATGGCGTCGATGTTGAGGACGCACCTCTGGTTGTTGAGGTAGTAGATTTTTCACGTACAATTTACTACTTATTAATATATGTATTACTAAAAGTTAGTCATGTATTTACGTTTTACTATTTGTTAGTGTTCATTTTACTAAAGTTGAAACATATTGTTACTACATGTGTTAGACTGTGTTTTGTGTGTAAGGAAAATTACTGGTTTGTGTGATCTATTTTACTGGGATCTAAGATTGATAATTACTGTGATCCCTACTCTACACATTTTACTGCTTATCAATGAGCAAAAAACAAAATGCAATGAATAAGTTTACTGTGTAACTTACAAGCACGAAGGCGGCGCATTCGCTAATAGACTTGGTGGTGATGTCCTTCTTCTTGTTCCAGTTGTGGATGAAATCCTGAAGGTCGTCAATGATGGCCTTGCACCAGTTGACGCCTATGAATTTGTCTAGATCCTTTATTAGTAGAGCATCCTTCCCAGTTATGTTGATGTTGGTGGTCGGGGAAAGGAACTTGCTGAAGATGAGGAGAAAGAAACACCTCATCGTGAGAGCGTTTGGTCCTCTGGTCTTAATCCGCGCTATTAGCGTCGAGGCCTTGATGTTTGAGTTCTCTTGTACCCTGAGCAGATGCTTCAACTCGGCCAGCTCTGAGGTCCTTGCGACCTGGGTCACCATCGGCGTGTCGCCGCTGCCGCAAGGCGCCGCTCCCGAGGATGCACTTAATGGTGTGAGGCGTGATTGGGATGCTCCTTCCACTGCCGATGCTGATGACCATCTTGACTGGGTCAATCCTGTCTATTAGGAAGCACAACATATCCCTCTTCTCCAAACCCTCGATGTTGAACGTCAGCAGACAGTCGAACCCTATCATCTTGACCTCATTCCCTTGCGCCATCATTAGCTCATCGATGGTTGCAACGATGAGGGCAAGAGCGCACCTGATGCATGTCATCCAAGGTCCCTTCCTCCTATCGTGCGCGGAGCATGCATTCGATGTAACATCATTTTTACTGATGATATGTTTACTAATTTCTGCAGTCAGAACTTGTGTTTATTGTCGATGTGAAAAAGATAACTTGCTATAATATTATCAAATTACAGTAAAAAGGGACGCACATTTACTACTATATGTGCATAAACTTACCGTTGTAATCTCGTGGGCGGTCTCATCGCGAGCCGACAAGGTGACGACATCCTCTATCATGGGCACCGCTGCCTTCCTCTTCTTGCTCTGTTGTTTCTTCTGAGAAACACCCGTGCGAGTGTCTGCGATAGATGCGACAATTGCTCTTGGGGCGATGGGCTCGGGTTGGGAGGGGTCCAAGTAAATCTCCATCGCCAATTGACTTCCCTCGATGGTGATCATCCTCACCTTGGAGGGTACATCGCCGGTTGTCCCCATTTTACTATCGAAGCGAGAGATACAAAAAAGTGAAGAAGAAAAACAAAAGTGGATCCTATGAATTACTGCATGTAAGGAGTTGTTTTACTTAAAATATGAATAGGAAAAACTATCCCAAAACGCTCCAAAAATTAGGGAGGAAGAAATCACCCCAGTATTGCAAGAAATTATGAAAAATTGGGGTTAAATTACTATGCGGAACCCTAGAAAAAACCACTTCGTGAGAGAGGAAGCAATCCAAACTAAAGAAACAGTTGTATTCTTTAACCTTGCGGAGTGCGAGTAGGTCAGAGGGTACTGAAAATGAAGATCGCCTCTCTTGCCAAGAATGCGGGCCGGTATAGCTCGCTGGAGAACTTGCTTTTTTCGTTCCTTTGAGGGTTGAGCGCGCCGTCAGAAAGAGAAAATTTGATTTGCTGTAGTGCGGGGGAATGACCAGGATGATGTGGCCCCCAAGCACGTAATATACATGACTTCTGCGTTCGTTCAAAGAAAAATAATTAAAAAACCTAAGCGGTTATACGCAGTAAAACACTAGTATCAATCACTGCATATTACATTAATATTACTGCCATGTAACTTTTATTGTAATTGTTTAATGTGTTTACTATATGGTGTTAGTAACTTTACTATTACCCATCTAGTTTCTTAATTACTAGATGCCGACTAGGTGTACTATGTTGTGAGTACAATTTTACTGTCAACATTGCGTGTGAGTGCAGGTTCTATTAAGTGTCGCCCAAACGATGCCATAAGCGCATCAATGCCGCTTCGGCTCCCGATGTGCCTCTTCGTCTCATGCGCTGATGTTACTCTTTGTTTTATAAAAATGATCATCCGTCACTGGAAGATGGATTATCAAATCACTCTACTCTCTTTCACACCCTTCATCAAAAATGAACAAAGTTAAAAAAAACTGGCTCCCCACTCTTCTCCCCTGATGCCGACGTTGATGGCCTACCTGGCCATTCTGTACGAGTACCTCTCCGGCTGTACGTCCAAATTTTCTAAGCTTTAAAAATCATTTGAATAGTTAGTAGGGAGAAAATTCACCATTTGGTTTTATTTGAATTTAATTTCAAAAGCTTAAATGTGGACTTTGGATATCAAAACAATTTAATATGATTAAAGTCAACATGAGCAATGGTCAAAACTATTTTATTTGGATTCTATGTGCTTGGATATATTTTCTAAATTTTTCTAGAATTTTTCCAAGTTCATTTGTTATTTTCTATTGATATTTGGAATTTTTGCTATTTTACAAATTAGAAAACTAATTAAAAGTCTCGGAATAGTGATTGGGCGAATCCTTCTACCAATTTTTTCTCTTCTGACGCCGCTTCTCAATGCCTAATCCTCTGCGTTCGCTACCAAGACGCTGCGATCGTGTTCAAGGCGTCCGCCGACGTAGGGCAGCGCCTTGCCTCTAGCTAGTGGACTTGCGAGGCATCGTCATCTCCGAGTCGGCTTCATCCTTGCGGGCGCTCGCGTCTGTCTACCATTGAAGCTCCTCGAGCCCTCGTCTAACAACGCGATATTCACAACTAAAGCCCTTCTAGAAATCGTGTAGAATCTTATCTCTAACTCCCCCGCACCCGTTTCGGTTGAAATCAAATCCCGTATTGCATCAAATCTCTGAAATCATTCGTGACCGAAACGAACTCGATTTGGGCGTTTCCTAATCCGGCCCGCCCAACCCCTATAAAAGCCACCCCGAGGATCGCCTTGCCCTCCGCATCCTGAACCCTAGCTCAATTCCACCTCAAGAGCCCTAGCGCCGCCGTGATTGAAGTTTTAGGGTTTTCCACCGCCGCCGCTGTTTTCTTTGATTGCGCCACCTCCCTTGTCGCCGCATCGTCGTCAACTGCGCCACTAGGTTTGCCGTCACTAGAGCCACCTCCAGAGCCTCTTCGTGCCACCGGAACCTCGTCGGAGCTCCCATCCAACAAAACCGATTCTCCTCCACCGCCAAAAGCTTGCCACTGGCCACCCCAAATAACCCCGACCACCCGGAGTTAGCTCACCAGGGGCGCAATAGCCTTGGCTATCTCCTAGTACCACTCATCGCCGGTGGATCACCGCCGTTCGCCGCCAACCATTGGGACTAGTGTCGTCATCGCCGTCGAGCCCGCGTGGAAGTCCACCTCAGCCAGCCACATCATCTTTTGCATCTACGTGTCATCCACGTGTGTGCCAAGTCAGCGCCATGTGTGCGTACGTGTGGCAGTCCAAATTCAAAATCCAGATCGGTTCGGTGGACTTCGTTCACCATGAACCGTGTGACTGACATGTGGGTCCCACATGTCAGATTTTCTTTTTATTTATTTTATTGTGGAAAATCCATTGCTGACGTCATCGTTGCGCAATAATTCAATTTTTCTTTTAAGAAATAATTGGAAATTCGGAATAATCCAAAATTAGAGTTTTCTTTTAGATTCAAACCTCAAAAGCCCATATCTTTTGCATCCGAACTCCGATTGAGCCCATTCAAATTTCTAAATTCATCTAAATTCAAGATATATTTATCTGATATATTTATTTAATTTTTGGATTTTGTTTTGCCTCTGTTATTTATTTGTTTTGTTTGTTTGCTTCGTTTGTGAGTACACGTCGATACTTCAGGAAGCTTTGAATAAGAAGAAGCACCTCAAGAGCAAGATCAGTACCTAGACCTATTTCAAGGAAATTTATACCTTTGATCATGTTGAATCTCAGTTTTCTAAAATTACTTTGATTCAAATTATTGCATTTACTTTAAGTATTTATTTAAATACTTTTGGGTTTAGTTATTAATCCAATTTGTTATATCCACCTTGTCTATTTGTTATATCATAATATTTTGTCACCCTAGATTGGTTTCTTATTTAGTTGGTATTATCGTAGCACCAACGTGGGTTGGTTAGATACGATTAATTTGCTTAGCCATGCTACGAGTCATCATTTCTTGTAAGTTGCAATTATAAACTAGACTAAGTGATTATAAAAGTATGTGATAAAACTGTGTATACTATGTGCTATTACTCGTTGATGGCATATGTTACACTTAACTAACTGGGTGGGAAAAGATTTAGACGGAGGCAAGTGGTACTGTGTGCTTTGGTGGAGTTGTGTGCACGGGATTAATACACTATGTGCATAGGGATTTGGTAGTTATAAATTGGAAGTCTTGTCTTGGTTAATTAAGGACTTAACTTTATGCGCCATTGAACTGAGCCTTACTGTACGACCACATGTCTGGTATGGGACGGGCCTAACTTAGTAAGTTATAGATTCTTGACATTGTTACTCAGGTAGTAGGTTAGGCTATGTTGCATGGGTGGAGGTGTGTTCTACTAAGTAGTCACATCGCGTGGTGGTTCGCCGTGTTCCTGTCCAACGGTGTGTTATGCCAAAGCACTGTGTTAGGGTTGGTATGACGACAAAGCACACTGGGAGTATCAATGCTTAAGATGAAGTTTCTGAAATATTTTGTTATGATTAGTGCTAGCTGCACTAGTTGTATCGTGTGGGTAAAGTGCACAACCTCTGCAAAGTATTTAATTAATCTATTCAAATGGCCGCATCCGCAGTCATGGACATGCTCGGGGATTTCACATGAGGGGTTGATTTTCATAAAACTCTTGGGAAGGGAGCTGTGTGATCTAAGTCATATGGCTGTGTGAATAACTTGTTTAGGCTATTTGTCTTTGTTAAATCAAACTGTTAAAATTAATATTGTTTATTTGTTTTACTTCATGTTTTAATTTATTATTCATATTCAATTTGCAAATGTTGTATTTCTTCAAAAGAACCACAGAAGCGATTCCTTTGGAATAAGCTATCATGTATAATTGCATTCTATGGTATGACTTGCGAGTACAGTTGTGTACTCATACTTACTAAATCAAATCAACAGAAGAGGAGGAGTCTTCGCCTGCTTTCGAGGAGGAGTTCTACGAAGGTCCCTGATCGTTAGGGTATTGATCCTAGTCGGTTGCTTGTGGCGAATTGATGGGATTCCGCTGAAGTTTTTGCTCCGCTGCTATTTAATTCTCTATTAGCCCTGCGTGGCTTAATAAGTGTAAACTCGACCATAAGATCAAAACCATTAATTATTTGTTTATCAAATTACTCGTTTATATTATTAATCGTCTTGTGTGGATCGATATTCATCTATGTTGACACTGTGTGCATTAGCGTGATCCTGGACTAGTGCATTATACACAGAGAGTCCAGAATTGCATTTTTGGGTCCCGACATGTGCTAACGGTGTCCTCCCTCCTCCACTGGATGTTATGCCGAGGCACGTGCCGACGACGTTCCGCCGTTTGGACATCCTTCTCCGCCTCGTCTTCCGGGTCATCTCTAGCTTCTGGCGAGCTAACCTCACCATCGACGTAGTCCTCCAGAATAACGTTGCACGTCTCCTGGAGGATTACCGTCGCTTCGACTGCTACATCGAGGCAGCGGGCAACCTAGTCTACCTTGCCAAGATGCCTCGAGCAAGAGAAGAGAACCTATGCTAATCCTGAACCATCCGATGCCGACGACGTCACCTATGAAGTTTTAATCTTTGTAAGAAGCAACTAGCCACGCTGTTTGGCCATATATAAGTACAAAATCAAATATCCAGTTTGAATTTGTATTTTACTGTCTACAATGAAACCGTTTACTGAATGGCATGTTTTATATTACTGCCTTCATGATATACAGTCTCGGTGTAACTTATGGGGACGTTTGTTTTACTATTCTACAAACACCGGTTTACTTCATTGGACCGACTTGGTGACCCAATGCAATTACCTTACAAATAACTATGGTTTAGTATCTTGACACTAACTTTTTACTACAAAAAAAAGTGATCGCAAAAGCGGTGGTAAAAATGGAAAGCTGATTACTATGTAGGACGTTGTGTTTTACTAACTAACATAGTAGCTCGGAATATCACATTCCACAAAACATGCAGTAAAAGGGATACATAAAATTACTGTTACAATGCCTAACAATTATCGTCGAATCGAGTCCCGCGCAATCGCAAACGTTTCTCACCCGCCAACTGCAGTTGGTGGGCCACCGTATGGGATTGTGCGTGCGCGAATCACACCTGGCCTAGGTCATGCGCGGTGGGCTGCCTAGGCGTAGAATAATTATTCTACGCTCTGCTACAGATGTAGTGCTAATGGGTATTTGGGTGCTAAGGTGCTAATGCCAACCAAGAGCGTTAGATTTAGATTGAACAGCCAAGATTTGGGTGCTAATCCCACCTTGTTGGACTGAAAAGGCGACTAGAGGGGGGTGAATAGGAGCACGATCACTTTTTCTCCTAGATCTGATTCAACAAGTTTTCACTCCAATAGCTATGAAGATCAAAGTACAAGCACAACGGAAGACTTGTATTGAATCCAATCGAAACCCCAAAACAAAACAACCAAAATTACCAAAAACTCAATTCACAATGAGTTGGGCGGTCAGACCTCTTAGCCTAATGGTCTGACCGCTCCATGAGGCGGTCTGACCTCTTAAATGGGCAGTCTGACCTCCAGCCTGATGAACAGTGAAATCAGCCCGAACTTCCAAAACACAAAATGGTCTAACTTTTGATTCGTGACTCTAAACCTTACCAAACTTGAGACATACCTTCTCTAGGATGTCAGGAACCTATTCCAATCAATGATTGTGAAGATCGTTATCAAAGTTCCGACCTTTATCCGTTTTAGTGAAGGTTGCTTCAAAACCGAGCCAAATACGAAAACGGTGATTGAGATGATTTCGTGGGAGAAATCAATCCAAGATGGATAAGGATGATCTTCCATACATAATAGCATCCTCAATCATAGGAAGAATCAAGCCAAAATCCCTCAAGAGCAAAACCCCCTAAAATCACCCTTTCTTTCACCAAAACTGGGCAAAATCAAAACTTAGATCCAAAAGCTTACTCGTGGGTGGATGATGATCAAGATGACCTTAGATCATATCCCACAAGTCCCAGCAAGTAAGATCACAGTAAGATCCCAAATAAAAGCCTAAGGAACACCAAAAATCCCAAAGGCATCAAAGAGAGAGCAAGAGTAAGAACGAACTCAATTTGGGGCAAATCTTGCATGGATTGATTAGATAGATTGTGTGTTTATAGCCACTCCAGCATGGAGGACAAAGCTCAATACTTAAGCACTCAAATCAATACATCTCTCATGAACTCTAGCCTCTCCACTTTCCTCTCCTAGCCCTAAATCCCAAAATTAGGGTTTCTAGAATCCAAAGGGTTGGGAAGTGTAACCAACACCCTCCCTATTTATAGTGGAGGCTAGCCCTAGAGAAACATCCCAAACGGGCACCCGTTAAGCCCACACACAAACGGGTTTCACTTACGCACGTATTTTAAAGTGTCGTCTTCATCTTCTCTTGACCTAGATTGCCTCTCCTTGTACCGTCTTGCGCCGCGGTTTCTCCAAGAACAAGAAGGTGGTTTTGTACACCACCACTCACCACTTTTTCGGTATAGAGAAATTTCCCAAAATGCCCCTCTACCGACCTCAACTCATCCTTGAGTCTAGTCCTGATCAACCTTGCCGCTGCCCGTCATGTTCATCACTAGTAGCTTCCACTCCGGTTCCTTGTCTTCTCGGCTTGTACGCACTCCGCTAGCCTCAGTCATCTTCCAGCACAACCTCGATCGTTCTGGACCTCGGTTCTCCTAACCTAGTCCCGATCTAGTCCGCTTCACCATGACCTAGCTCCGGTGTCCTACAACCATCACAAACAAGCAAATCGTTACGTAGCACCGCACAATACGCACAATCATCAATTCACATAATTGATGAGGCATGAGCACATACCTTCACAAAGGACTTTGCTCAAACTTCGCCTTCTATGGTTCTAGTCCATCTTGCGTCTTGCTTGAGTCCAACCATCTCACCCGACATCCACGACCGTTTTGGACCTCGGTTCTCCTAACCTAGTCCCGGTCCTCTCCTAACCTAGTCCTGGTCCTCCTCGTCATTGACCATAGTTGACTCCAAGTCACCTGCACAACAATACACCAAGCAAGCATTTCTGGGCACAAGTTCTTCACAACTTGACCCATGTTAGCCAAAACATGCATCATGTAACATCTATGCAATGAAACCCATGAATTTGACCTAACCAACAAACATTGCCACGAAGCTGGCCGACGAACAAGTCAAAACCGGTCTAACCGCCACCTATAGTCGGTCTCGATCACCGCCTGGCCTCGATCATTGCCACTGCTGGCGGTCGACCCGATGAGGACTTAGCCAAATTTTCAATTTGGAAATCCGAAACCTTCTGGAAATTTCAAATGAATAGAACTTTTGACTTGAAGCTCCAAAAATTATGAGACCAAGTGTAGCAGAATCCCCTCTCTTATCTACACCCTCTATTTTTGGCCCAGCTCTAAACTCAAAAATCTATTATGGTTGATCAGATCGCCACCCATTCGCCGATCTGACCGCCAGCCACTTAGCCTGAGCCTGACTTGAGGCCTGGCCGGTCTGACCGCCAATGTGGCCGGTTTGACCGCCACACAATGGCCGGTCTGACCGCCTGAGACCCGACAGCAGCAGGACTTTACCAAAAACGAGGGTTTCTCCAAACACCTCGACGCAATTGCCAATTGTTCAACACACTAAGATTAGGATCATATCCACATGATCTCCACACACCTCCAATCCACTTAACCTTTTTTTTCACTAAACACCCTGCATGCCCCTTCATTTCACATCCCAATCCTCTGACCCCTCACCTTCCTCTCACCCGGCCGCCCTCCCTGGCCCCTGGCGCAGCCCATTACCTGAGTGGAGATCGGGTGGGTGGCCCTCGTCAACCACGGCAAGGACTACGGCCGCCCTCTCTGTCTTGCTTATACGTCACTAATCCTCTGAGATATTGAACTCCCCTCCTCTGTGTTCTACTATGAGATATTGAACTCCCCTGGCTGCGCTTGCAACCTTGCTAAATAGGTCTGCTTCTTATCCTTTTGTCTCCATATGTTTCAGTTAGTATGGCTGTGATATCATGTCATTCTGTTGGATACCAGTATGGCATGAGGTGTCTAGATTTGCATCTATGGTCATTAACTCATCATGTTGAGAGCGTAGAAGCTATATCTTAACTCCGTCAAACATGTTAGTTTAGTCTATCATTTCTTTTTTCCTCGCATCCATCTCCTGTGGGTGAGTGGTGGATTTCAGACATTGATTGTGTACTGTGAAGTATGGGGATGGGTTTTCTCCAATACCCTTAATGAACTTGCAGAAAATCAAATCCACTTTCAGACATTGATTGTGTACTGTGAAGTACGTTGTCCTTATCTTGCTAGCATTCTTATACACATTTTCTTGACAAAATAATGTTTGTGAAGGGTTGTTACCCCCTTCTGCAACATTTCTGTCTTGCTCATTCTTCATGCATAAGTACATTTCTGTAGCAGGCATGGAATCTATGGCCAATGAGAGCGTGGCATTGGCTTTGCCAAGACAAGGAAGCCTTGATGTGCACTCCGTCGCTCAAATTAGTTCACCTCCCCAACAATTAATTCATTTTGGTACCTTGGAAAAAGCGAAAGCACTCCATTTGTAGTAAGTATCGTGTTGTGTGCATGTGTTTGATTCTATTGGTCATTCCATCATGCTTGACACTTCATCATTTGTATTGCAAGGTTCTTCTTATACACCTTGTGTTGACCCAACTATCAACCCATTTGAAGGGATGGTTTTTGATGACTTGTTCGGTTTATAGCGCTCTCTCGAAGACTACCTACAGCTGTTTGGACCTGCAATACAAGTTCATGATAAACAATGTGTAGTAGATGTGTAATAGCTCAAGTCATCTACCAGTTAGCATAGAACTTCTTTTAGTAGCACATCATATACTAGACTACTTGTATTCAGATGGCCACAAATCCAAAGTATAAATTACGGAAGCAATGGATAATACTTACCATCTTCTTCTTCCTTACACTTGAACTTGCATGCATCTCCGTGATCTTCTCTAGAAGTTGCTTTTCTTCATTAGTTGCACACTCCTGTTAAAAAATGATAAAAATTATATGATGATGCGAAATTATATTATCTTATGAACCGCTTATAGTCAATGCAATAATCATCATAGGAATTACCTCAAATTTCTTCTCAAGGTCAAGAAGTTGTTGATCTTGCACACTTTATGTTTCTTCCAAAATCTTGGTGAGCTTAGATGCATGAACATCAAGTGAGTGGAAGAAACCAAAGATGATCTTTGAGATGGACCGTGACACTTCCACAGCTCTTAGTCGTCCCTGCACAAGAACAAAAATTTACAATAGAGCGGAAAGGCTTAAGAAAACAAACAAATGGTTTAGTGCTTCAACAGGATCTGAGACCTCCTGCACGCTTCTTTGCAAAGTTGGATAGTCTCTCTTCTTCATTTGAAAGGCTAGACTGAAGCTCATTTAACAAATTGTCTGCTTCGAAAGCAATTCCTCCAAAAATACTATATGTAGGAAGATCAATCAGAAATATTGCAATATTCACTGCAATCACAAGCAGGCCAAAATAAATGAACTTACTTTCTCAAGAGCTAATGTGTGTGATTGTACTTGCGAGTTCAGTTTCTCAAATGTTGTATGAGAATTCCTGTCAATTTCACCTGCTAAATTATCCAAAGCCATAATACCTGAACCATGCAGGACTTTCAGTTTTTGGACACTCTCCTTTAGCCCTTGTGTAGCCTAAAAATGGGTAACTGATGCATCAATATACACCCTTACATAGCATTTCATACAAAATAAACTAGGAAGTAAAAAAGTGATGAAGGACTGAATTACCTCATCGTTTGAAGATACAAAGGATTGCATATTGTCTTCCATTTCTTTAAGGTGGTCCTCCTGCTGCATGACAAAAGTGGAGATAGTTTTATGCAAGGCATCCAACTGATGGGTCAGTTGAGACCTAAATCTCTACACGAGTGACATGTTTCCATACTAACTAAAACATATGGAGACAAAAGGATAAGAAGCAAACCTGTTTAGCAAGGTTGCAAGCACGGTCAGGGGAGTTCAATATCTCATAGTAGAACACAGGGAAGGGGAGTTCAATATATCATAGGATTGGCGACATATAAGCAAGACAAAGAGGGCGGCTGTAGTCCTTGCGGTGGGCTGTGCTAGGGGCTAGGGAGGGCGGTCGGGTGAGAAGAAGGTGAGGGGTCAGAGGATTGGGGATGTGAAATGAAGGGCATGCAGGGTGTTTAGTGAAAAAAGTTAAGTGGATTGGAGGTGGGATTAGCACCTAAATCTTGGTTGTCCAATCTAGATCTAACACTCTTGGTTGACATTAGCACCTTAGCATCCAAATACCCATTAGCACTATATATGTACCTATATATATATATATATATATATATATATATATATATATATATATATATATATATATATATATATATATATATATATATATATATATATATATATATATATATATATATATATATATATATATATATATATATATATATATATATATATATATATATATATATATATATATATATATATATATATATATATGTATATATATATATATATATGTGTGTGTGTGTATGTATATAACTCCCACTTCTCATATACCACTTAAATCATATGATGATACCTCTTTATCAATTTGAGCATACTCAATGATGATTATAAGATGCCCCAAAGTGAGTTCCAAAAATTTCATGAAAGTCCACTTTTTATGGCAAAAATTGTATATATACTTCTTTTATATATGAAAAGGATATATAGAAAAATAAAGAGCTCCAATGAAAAATTTTCAATCAAGTCGCATTGAAGTATCTTATAATTGGTATTTTTGTATCTTGAAGGTAATAAAAAGTATAATATATTTGTTTAAGTGGTATATTGAAAGTAGGAGTACATACTCCCGAACTCCATAAAGTTTTGTTTAATAAAAAACATAAATTACAAAAATAAATTAGAATTCTGAAATTTTAAAACTAAAGTTCCAAACTAGAACTTTGCTATTTGTAGTTTTATATTTGGAGATAAAAAAATACTAACACTAAAAAATATTATACCATATATAGCCTATGCATTCCAAAAGAACCGTGCGGGTTGATAACTAGTTTAACAAGTTTGAGGCCCATTTCACCTGAATTTCCTGTAATTCCTCCTGCAAAATTCTTGTTTCCACAGGTTTCCTTTCCTTTTTAAATCTGAGAGACAAACGCAACTAACAGTGTTCAGCAAGTAAATTAACATATTTCTTTCGAAAAAGTATTTTTCTCCACCAATCCCTTTCTTTCACTGATCTTTTCATTTCCATATTGCCTCGTATAACAATTCACTGATGTTGACACAGGCTATAAGATGGGGTGATGTGCTTTGTTACAAGTAGATAAATCTGAACACAGCAGGTTGTAATCGAAAGTTCGAAGCCATCCAGTTACATGATGAAATAGGGGTAAAGCAATTCTGCTTTTCGCTTTAGTGACGCTCATGCACAGCAGGAGTACGAGTATCTTCCAGCTTCAGCTTGCAAAAGTCCTACATGCAATAGAGCAACCAAGGCAATCGCCAAACAGGTAGAGCCAGCAAAATATCTTCACTTGCACATTCATACCGTGGCCAATTTGTGTGATTACAAAAGAAGAATCATATACCTGCATGCTGTTGCCGCCTTTACAAGAAGAATTTCGTGCTGTCATCCTTCTTCATGGCATTCACTGTGGACTGCTTGGACCTGGAAACAAAATAGTGTAACCCATCGTGCGCATGATAAAAGATTGCACTGTCCTAAAACCCTATGGCTTAATAGCTACACAATTTTGTTCGCATAGTGCAGTATTCGATCGATTTGCATCGTAAGTGGAACAATGGCACTACTACAAAAAGGCTAATACTGAACGCCTCATCACAGACGGTTGACCAAAACCGCTCGTATTCGGGCCGTGCTAAAACCGCTGTGAAGAGGTAATATCACAAGCGGTTCATAGCTAAAACCGTCTATGAAACATCACGAGCGGTTCTTGTTAATAATCGTCAGGAAATATCACGCAGCGATTCTTAACAATAACCGTCGTGATATTACCATATCACGCATAGCTTTTTTGTTATAACCGTCTGTGATAATATCGCTCTGACTCCACGATGAGTTTCTTCGTCGCCGAAGCGTCTGTTCGTCGTCATCCGCTTCGGCTCCCCGATGCGTCTCTTCGTCGCATCGATCCGCTTTGGCTCCCAAATGCGTCTCTTCGTCTCATGCTCTGAATTTATTCCTTGTTTTATAAAAAGGATCATCCGCCATCCAAGATGATCATCCCCACATATTTATAAAAAAAAAACAGAAATGGCTGCCTCTTCCTTGTCACCGGCATTGATGGCCTTCCTGACCGCACTGTACAAGCACTTCTCTCTTGTACATTGAACCGTGCTGCGGAAGAACACTGTTTGATCAATGGTGTCTTCACTCTCTCCGGGCGGAGAATTTGCGGGCGGTGACGCCACCTTCCACCGTCTTGACATCCTCCTCCGCCGTGTCTTCCGGGTGATCTCCCACTTTCGGCGAGTTTACGCGTCATCGGCGTAGTCCTCCAAAACGACGTTGCGCGTCTCGAGAGGCTTGCCGTCACTTGATCAAGCAGAATCGAGGCGGTAGGCGATCGAGTCGACCGGTGCCGAGACCCTCAAGCAAGGAAGAGAGCCTATGGGCTCAATTCTTCTTGGTTCAACGGTCGAGGGTCTTGAGACACTTGAACAGCGGCGTCAGCGGGTGGGCGATTTCGAGCTTCATTCGCGATGATTAGGAACCGTCCGATGCCGACGCCGTCGCCTATAAAGTATTGAAGACGAAGATAACAGCCTACCTCCGCCACTAGAAAAACTTTGTTTATTTATAGGTTTCTACTTTTTTTAATCTTTTTGTAGCGGTAACCCATTGTTTGGCCATATATATGAAAATTCCAAAATGAAAAAAAAAGTTTGGAGGTGAAGTTACTATATTAATTATATGTTGATTATTATATATATATATATATATATATATATATATATATATATATATATATATATATATATATATATATATATATATATATATATATATATATATATAGAGACGATTTTGTGGAAAAACAAAATCTAGTTTGGAGGTGAAGTTACAATTAATATTAATTATATCGTAGACGGTTTAGTGGAACAAAAAATTAATTTATATATATATATATATATATATATATATTGTTAAAGCAAATTTTCAATAGTATTTAAATGACAAAATTGACATATAAACATCTAATTTCTTCATGTCATGTAAGTGTATATACAAGATAAATATACTTGAGAAAAACCATATCGCAAGCGGTTCCATAATGGAACCGTCTGTGATATAGGACATATCACCGACGGTTCCATTATGGAACCAAATGCGTGATAATTATCATTGACGGTTCCATAATAGAACCAAATGCGTGATAAGTCTCTTTATTAATACGAGCCCGCCGCTAGGGTTTGCGCCGCCCTAACTCGTCACTCCTCAGCCCGCTAGGGTTTGCGCCCGCCCTAACTCGCCATCGCCAAACAGCGCATTTACTCCGTTCCTCCCCACTCGACGCCACCGCCGACTTCGTCGCCATCGCCGCCAACCCCATCGCGTCGCCGCCGGTTGTGACACCATCAGTGCACTCTGAAGACACTCGTACGATAGTAGTGTCTTCTGCAGTGTCAGGGTCGTGCCACAACTATGGTGACGCCACCACCCAAGCCACTGGGCTTGGCCCCGCGTGTCGCCTGCGCCGCCATGGCTTGGTTCTCTGCTTCGGCCTCTGGCTCGGGCCTGGCCGTCTTTGCTTTCCCCATCCTCCCTCTATTCTCCTCTAGATCTGTTAGCTTAATGTCTTGTGTTGAGTTTGATTTTTATGCTTGAGCCTTAAGTTGTGTCCTAATGTTTGTGTGATTTATGCAAGGTGAAGGAGATGGATGAGGGTTGTGCTGGTGGTGGGGTCGCTGCCGTGGTTGCGCTGTACTAAGGTCTCACCCTATCTTACTCCCTCTCTGTCTCTACCCCCTTGCTCTGTGATAAAAATGGCTAGTGCTCTGCGATGGATGCCGAGGGCTACTACTGGTGTGGTGGTTGGATTTGGACACCCTTGGTCTTGCTTTCTTCTTTGTTGAACCGCTCAATGATGATAATAGTCTTATTTGAAATTGAATTGATAATTAGTTCATATTAATAGTCCCTTGCTCGTGATGTAATGATGTTAATAGTCTTATGGTGAAATTGAAGTGATAATTAGTTCATATTAATAGTCCCTTGCTCTATGATGTAATGATGTTAATAGTCTTATGTCAAATTGAATTGATAATTAGTTCATATTAATAGTCCCTTGCTCGTGATGTAATGATGTCAATAGTCTTATGGTGAAATTGAAGTGATAATTAGTTCATATTAATAGTCCCTTGCTCGTGATGTAATGATGTTAATAGTCTTATCTTTGAAATTGAATTGATAATTAGTTCATATTAATAGTCCCCTTGCTCTGTGATGTAATGATGTCAATAGTCTTATCTTTGAAATTGAATTGATAATTAGTTCATATTAATAGTCCCCTTGTTCATCTTGGTCAAGTTCTCATACCTCTTATGCACTGTGTATGTCCTACCATTCCATTTATAATCTCTTCTCTATAAAGTCTCTAAGCAGTGGCTACTTGTGCCATTAAAACCGACATCATATATATATATATATATATATTATATATATATTATTCGTAGTCCACATCCACATTTGGGGGGTTGTCCACGCAGCATGAGAAGTGTGGATATCATGGGGATATGCCCATAATCTTAGGATGATGAAACAATTGGCAATGTGGCTTTTGGTTTGAAGTTTCACGCGTTTTCGACAAAGTTTCAGATCTGTCAGGTCAGCGGCGGTCTGACCGACTTTTGTGCTGAATGTTGATATAAGCGGTGATTTGATTTTGGGATAGGTCATATCCATATTTGATAGTGCATATGTGTTGTATATTGCATGTTTTCACTAACGTGGGTCAAGTTGTGAAGAACTTGTTCCCGGATTCGTGTTTGCTTGTCTATTCTTGCGGTGGCTTGCGGTGTCAATGACGGTCAACGGCGAGGAGGATCGGGACTAAGCTTGGAGAGCTGAGGTCCGAAACGATCATGGATGCGGGTGAGGTCAAGTGACTCAAGCATGGTGCGAATGGACGAGGATGACCGAGCAGGCGATTCGATCTGGTAACCGTTGGATCAGCGGCATGAGTCGCAAGTGCTCGATGGTGCGGTGGGATCCGGACGGGAGAGACTTGACGACATGGAGCCGTTGATCAACCTACGTGGCGGCGGCGATTGCTTCAAGCAGATGGACTCGGTCTTTGGAAAAGATCGAGAAGGGTATTTTGGTAATTTTACTAAATACCATCTTGGTGACCTTTTGACTAAGCGCTGGCGTAGTCAACATGGTGAAGCAGTTTAGATCAATCGACGATGAAGACGGCGCTTTGAGATGCGTGCGTGTGTGTTCCGTTGTTGTTGGGCCCTAACGGAAGCCCATTAAGTTTTTAGGGTTAGGGTTGCCCTATAAAAGGAGCTGTGATAGGATTTTTAGGGCTCTGCCCTGCAAAGAAAAGCAGAGGCTTTAGGTTTGAGGGCTCTTTTTGAAAAATCTGGAGAGCCTTTGTGTGGTGGCCTCCTGTAGACCACAAAGAACATCTCGAGTGTGGCGGCGCCCCCAATCTGTAGAGGCGGCCAGCAAAACCAAGAAATTGTGAGCCCTGTATGAGTGATTTGATGTTGCATTGAGTTTTTCTCCTGTCCCTGTGCGTGATTGGCAGTGGATTGACTTGTTTCAGTCTCGAGTGTGGCGGCGCCCCCAATCTGTAGAGGCGGCCAGCAAAACCAAGAAATTGTGAGCCCTGTATGAGTGATTTGATGTTGCATTGAGTTTTTCTCCTGTCCCTGTGCGTGATTGGCAGTGGATTGACTTGTTTCCCTGTGCTGCTCTGGAGTAACCGGATCTATTTGGTTTTGATTTGTTGTCTTTTGCTGTTTTTCTGTGTGTGCATGCGTCGCTGTCTCCTGTGGTGAAGATCCTTGTGTTTGCTGGTCGTGCGTGTGAAGATCTGACTGATTTGTTTCAGTTTTGTGTACCCGATTTCTTTTTCTGTGCTTTGGTTTAGTTACTGCTTGGGCTGCTTAATCAGAAATCAAATGCCGTCGGCAGCTGCTTGCTCATAGATTTTTTATTTGCTTGTCTGCTCTTGATCGATTTGTTGCTGGTCGGCTTGTGCGGCTGTAAAAAAAAAAGGAGCCTGAGCATCCTGTAGATCCAGTTGTGGTGGCGCCTTGTAGCCCGCAGAAACAGAAATTTTGGGCGGTGGCTTGTTTGCTGGCCTGTGTTGCCCTCTCGAAGAAAATGGCGTGGCGGCTGCCCGTGAAATCAGAATCTTGGGCGACGGCCATTTCTCCTCTGCCGAAAAACTGAGTGCTCATAGCACCCGTAAATCTAGAGATTAGCGACGCTGTCCTCCCGGAGAAAAAGCATGTTTCCTTCTGAAAAATCATTGTTTAGGTGGCGGCAGCATATAGTCTCATAGGACTTGTTCATTGCTGTTGTTGGTTTGACTCTGTGAGATCAACTTGTGCGGGCTGCCATTTTGTTTCAACTGAGTACTTGTTGCCTGCAAGTTGTTGTTTCCTGTGGCTGCAGCTGGTTCATGCGTCCGGAGAAAAATCAGAAATTGGAGTTTTGGCCGACGGCTGTGTTGATTCGATTTTGTAAAGTTAAAGTAGTGCGCTCGGCTGCTGGAAATCCTGTGACCGAATTAGTTTTTGCAGTGGCAGCTTGTGGTGCTCTCAGAAAAACCGAAGACATGGCGGCTGCCTGTTTGCCCGGGCAGAAAAGCAAAGTTGGCAGCAGCGGCTTGAACTTTGGTTGAAATAGTTTTGCGGCAGCTGGTTGCTTCCTCTATTTGTTTACTGCTTTATGCCGGCCTGGTTTCTCTGTATATTTGGTTCAGTTTTTGAGAGCTCCTGGTGCGTGCTTGTCGGCTTAGCGACTGTAGCTAGTTGGTTGTCTCATCAGTTTGTGAACCGAATCTGTTGTATTAAGTTGATCTGTTTGTTCTCTGTTTTAAATCTCTGTTTGCTGTGCATGTGCGTGCGGTCTTGAGGTGTTTGTAGTCTTTTGGTTCGGGGTTTGATCGGATCCAACACAGGTCATCCGCTGTGCATGTATACTGATCTTCATAGCTTTTATAGCTATTGGAGTGAAAGTAGTGTTGAGTCCGATCGAGATGAAAAATAGAGAAAACGTCTATTCACCCCCCTCTAGTCGTCTTTCCGGTCCTACAAGAAGGATGAGGCATTATCGCGGCAACCTCATTGAGCCCTTGCAAGTTTAAAAGTATGGATCTGAGGAGGCGTCGGGACATCCAATTACGGATTGGGCGTCGCTATGTTCAGAAAGTGACGTTGATGCGCAATTACTCCGACTGGAAAGTGGCATCATCTATCAGCAACCAACAATTCTTAAGCTTTAATTGTCTTTAAAGCTAACAAGAACACCAAGTAACAAGTTGAGAATTCTTTTGAAGTATGAGAATGGTTGCTTGGTGTTCTTGTTGGGTTTAAAGACGATTACATGCTCAAGAATGGTTAGTTGCTAATACATAATGCCACTTCCCACGGAGATTCAAGATCAACGACACTTTCTGAACATAGCAACGTCCAATCCAGGTAATTGGATGTCCTGACTCTCTCTTTGCATCCATACTTTTTATACTTGCAAGGGCTCAATGAGGTTGCCCGTGGCTACTGTCTCATTCTTCTCATGCTGCGCGGACGATCCCCCTAAAGTGGCTGAGAGACTACAAACAATATATATATATATATATAATATATATATATATGATGCCGGATTTAATAGCACAAGCAGCCATTGCTTGGGGCTTTATAGAGAAAAGTCATCACAGACGGTTTTAACCACAAACCGTCGTGATAGTACTTATCACAGACGGTTTGTGGTGGCAAACCGTCTGTGAAAGTATGCATCATGAGCGGTTCAAAACCGTCTGTGATGACCTCATGTCATCATCGACTATAAACTCGACGGCTCATTTAAATGCTCGTGATGACGTTTTTGAACCGTCTGTAAATACCTTTTTTGTAGTAGTGTGGGTTACCTGCTCGCTGGAAACCACACGAATAGGTCCAATTTTTACAGAAACATATTTCCCATTTGAAGACACTTTCTGGGATATTTAACCCTGCACAAGCAAAGTCGGAAATCTATAGGAATCAAGATAGTTACCCAAAAAAAAAAAAGAGCACCAGAAAGAACCAAACAAACTGGACAAAAAAGTAAGAAAATGGGGGGAACTGCTCGGTTCCAAACAAATATGTAAACAGTATATTCTTACACTTCCTTTAAATGCTTAAGTTGCTATACTGAACCTGCTAATGGCAATCAGCTCTGTGCTCTATATGGAAGCAAGACCACCACAGATGTCGAGATGCCATCTTTATAGATTTCACTCTTTGTTTTGGGCCCTACTGATTGCTACGAGATTCTTTAGCCTCTTTCATGTTCCAGTTCAAATTACATGCCTTAGGCATTTATAATGGTATTATATGGAATTTACAGAACACTGCCAATGTAAAATTCAAGTAAACGCATCAAAATAACTTTCGTCGTACATTCTACTTTAATAAGCATAATTGCAATCGAACTGAGAAGTTCGAACACCAACCTTGGGAATTCTTTGTTGAAGTGATTCGACTGCAACAACTATTGACTGGACAAAATCATCACCTCCAGTACCAATTGCAGTAAATCCTCTAACTGTAGGATATATATGAATTTACCAGTGAAACAAAAGAAACAAGTGATTTTTGTCATGCTTAAAATAAAATCCAAGAGCAGTTTTCTAGTTTCGAGTATAGTACAAAAAGCAGTACGCAGATGGATCGGAGGTCATAGTAATGTACTTCCTTGTGCAACATAGAGCAGTCCTAGCATTTTGCATCAAATATCATGACATAAGAGCATCTACAATAATCCATATCACTTATTACTAAGGGATGGACATATCAGCATTTAGATGATGTGGAGGAGAAATGTTGAGAAGAGAAAGTGAGTTTGTTTCTAGATAAAGAAACAAGCAAGTTGTTGATACCAAGACACAAAAAATACAACAAAATAGCTATTGGAGACTTGCTTGTTATCTAAAAATGTGTTTTGTTGATATCAAGAATCATCATGCACACTTGTAGCAATTAAAGTTAGATACAAGCTCAAGAAACAATCTATTAAAAGACTTGTTTTTTTATTAGATTGAATACTCTCTCTTCTTAGTAACAAGATAAGAAATAAATTATTGTAGATGCTTTAAGCTATTTAAAATGTGGTCAAGAATGCATTGTTTCATAGTATTTTGTGCCATGATAAGCTACTATCTACCTCAAAACCTGTGCTCCTCAGCAAATGACTACTGACGTTAATGATGACTACTAGATTAATGATAAGCTATTCACAGCTGCAAGATACTGTGTGCTTTTATACGATGCTAGAGGGGATACATACATTCCCATCTTTCAAGTTGATTTCAGAGGACCATTTAGATAAAAGGAATTGGAGTAAAATAACTCCCCGCATAATAGCATATCAAGGGCTTCCATTGAACTTTTCAAAATGCAGGGTCAATCAATTGCCTATAGTGAAAGAAAGAGCAAACAGAAGCTGAAGAGATCATCCAATATAGACAGGACACCTGCTTATCCAGAACAAGCCATTCATCGGTGGCATCATCTGTCACTGTTCTACATAAGCAAGCTGGATCTGCGTCAGTGTGTAAAAAGTTCCTACTTCCTATGGAACAGCTACACACTATCAGCCCCAAACAGCAACCCAGAACCTTACACAGCACAGAGATTTAGTGTCGAATTATTCCCTTCCATTCCGAGTTGGGCTAAGCGGTGCTGGTGTCAAAACTGGGAAACCATTGAATTGATCGCTAAAAGTAGAAGAAGCGAACAAGCGAACAAGAAGAGAAGCAACAGGAAGGTCCCTCACGGGAGATGGCCTCGAGCACGGCGTCCTGCGGAGGGCGAGGGCTCTGCACGCCATCGTCATCTTGCTCGCTGGCCGCCGCGACCACCGGAGATATTTTTCCTTCTCTCTGTATCTGGCCTTGTGATTCCGCTGCTCCGCCTCCTGCTGCTTTCGTGCAGGGCGGGGAACCGTTAACCGCTCCCGTAGCAAGAGTGGCCCGCCACACTCGGGCCGATAATTAACATGTCCGACACAGGCAGCTTCCGGCCCATGATTTCAGCTTTTCTTTTCTTCATCTTTTTCCCCTTTTGTTCATGGGATATACTGATAATCTTAGAATAACGTTACAATTGACAATAGTATTGAAAGTTTATCGAAACACATGTTTTCAGCAAAGTTCAGTTGCTGTCAGGCAATATGCGATCAGACCGGCCAGGACGGCGGTCAGATTGACCTATATGGCAATCCGACTGGCCACGGCTCAGGCCAAGTGGCTGGCGGTCAGACCGGCCACGAGGCGACGATCTGACCGGCCAGAAAGGTGTTGTTGAATTTTTAGCCAGACAAAAAATAGAGGGTGTAGGCAAGAGATGGGATTCGCCTACATTTGGTCTCATAATTTTTGGAACTTCGAATCAAAAGTTTTATTCATTTCAAATTTCAGATTTCCAGTTAGGAAATTTGGCTAAGTCTCTTCTTTGGCGGTCGAGGCCAGGCGTCGTCAGACCGGCTATGGGCGTGATCCGACGGTTTTGCCTCATATTACCGGCCACATTGGTGGCGATGATTGTAAATTAGGTCAAATTCATGAGTTTTAGTGCATATGTGTTGCATGATACATGTTTTGACTAACGTAGGTCAAGTTGCGAAAAACTTGTTCTCGAAATTGATTTCTTGGTCTATTGTATGTAGGAGGCTTAGAGGTCAACGATGGTCAATAGCAAGGATGATCGGGACTAGACTTGGAGAGCTGAGGTTAAGAACGATCGAGGATGCCGGATGAAGTCAATGACTTAAGCATGGCGCAAAATGTACAAGGATGACCGAACGAAAAGTTCGGTGTAACGGGTTGCATTAAGCGGCGCGGGGGTCGGTGCAAGTGCCATGGTGGTTTCGATAGGAGCCGGATAAAATAGACTTGCCCACATGAAGAGAACCGTTGATAAACCTACACGTGGCGAAGCATGAGATTGCTTTATGAAGATTGGACTCGGTCTTTAGACAAGGATCGATGAGGGGTATTTTAGTAACTTCACCAAAATACCGCCTTGATGCCTTTTAGCTAAGCCGCGGTGAAAGAGGAAGCAGTTTAGGTCAAAAGAAGATGAAGATGGCACTTTGAAAAGCGTGCGTGAGTGAAATCCGTTTGTATGTGGGCTTAACGGGTGCCCATTTTGGTGTCTTCCTGTAGAAGCTAGCCTCCACTATAAAACGGGAGGGTGCTGGTTGTGCAACTTCCAATCCTTGTATTACAAAAAACCTAGTTTGTATTTAGGGAGAGGAGAGAGAAGTGGAGAGGTTAGGGTTCTAGAGAGTTTGATTGATTGTGTGCTCAAGTGTTGAGCTTTTGTCCTCTAGGATGGAGTGACTGTAAATCAACATCAATCTCAAATCAATCCAAGCAAGATTTTCTCAAGATGAGTCTCTTCTTGTTTTTGCTCTCTCTTTCATGATTTTTGGGTTTTCCTTGATCCTTTGGTTTCTAGCTGTGATTTTGCCTGCTGTGATATGTGGGAATGTATCTAGAATCATCTTGATCATCTTCTACCCACGAGCAAGTTTTGGAATCAATCTTCAGTTTTGCTCGGTTCTTATACCCTCCTTCCCTCATCCTTGAAATTTGTGGAACCTTGGTCTTGATATTTTCGATCGTCGATTGGAATAGGTTTCTAACCTTCTTGATGAGTTATGGTTGAAATTTGAGGGGATTTGGATCACCGAATCAAAAGTTGAGCCGATTTGTATTTTTGAGTTCGTGCTGATTTTACTGTTCATCGGACTGGAGGTCAGACCGCCCCTTGGAGAGGTAAGACCGCCCATGTTGTGAGTTCTAACCACCCAACTCATTGTGAATTGAGTTTTTTTGGTGTTTTTGGTTGTTTTGCTTCAGGGTTTCGATTAAATTCAATACAAGTCTTCCACTATGCTTGTACATTGTTCTTCATAGCTCTCATAGCTATCGGAGTGAAAAACGTGTTGAATCCGATCAAGGTGAAAAAGAGATCGTGCTCCTATTCACCCCCCCCTCTAATCGTCGTTTCAGTCCAACAATTAGTATTAGAGCCCGATTAGTTCAATCTTGATCTTAACCGGTGACTGAACTTGGCGATGGAGAAGTCTCCACCAAGCCACATGTCTTCGATGGACTCGACTATGCCTATTGGAAGAATCGCATACGTGTCTACCTTTAGAGCGAAGGACAAGTTGTATGGGAGGTTGTACGAGTCCCACTCATCTTGCTCGAGATTCTACGCTGGCTTCAGCAGCCCTCTTGACTAACAACTACAAGGCAAAAAATTTTCTATATGCCGGGCTTGGTAGATAGGATTACGATAAAATTTGTCACCTTGAGATCGCTCACGAGATTTGGAACACTCTCGAAACTTACTATGAGGGTTCATCCCAAATCAAGAAAGTACGCCAAATGGTCTTCAAGCGAGAATACAATAAATTCAAGATACGTCCTGTAGATAGCATCAATGATGTATTCACTCGCTTCAACAAGGTGCTCAATCAGCTGAGAGCGGTCGACATCGAGTATTCTCAATCTGAGAATGCTACCCATCTCTTGGCTACAATCAACACCAAGGAGTGGGAGATGAAGGCTATTACCATTGAGGAGAATGTCAATCTCTTTGATCTCACTTTGGAGTTGCTCTATAGCAAGCTCAAGACCCATGAGATCAAGAGAGTTGATCAACCTAAGAAGGAGAACATGGCTTTGGTCGCTGACCCTTTCAAGAGAACTTCTGATGGCTCTTCTGAATCTTCATCTGGATTTTCACTTGAATGCTTATCTGCAATCCATGAAGAGGAATTTTAGACTATTCCTGAGCCTGAGTTAGCCCTCCTAGCCAAAAAAGTTCACACGGGCTGATAACAATGTGAGAAACAAGAAGAGAGGTGGCCCTGTGACATGCTATGAATGTGGAGAGCTCTACCACATCTAGGCGAATTGCCCCTAGCTAAATGGAAAGAGTAACCACAAGAAGGAGAAGACAGCTTGGAGGAAGCCTCATGGAAACAAGTCCAAGTTTGATGCTGCTAAGCTCATGAAGACCGCTCACCGGGTTCTTGCCGCTTTTGAAAAGCAATCCATAAGCGATGTAGACTCCGGGAGCAAGGAGGACAAGGAGGAGGAGCTTCTCAAAGAGAAGAAGGAATGGAAGGCAAATGACTTCACCGGAATGTCCTTCATGGCCGACTCTGTCGACGTCGATGACATCGATGAGGTACTTCCATCCTATGAGGTTCTTTCAGCTAGATATGATACCATCTTTGAGCAACTGCTTAGCTAGGATAAGGCTTTAGAGTTCACCATAGCTAGGAATAAGGACTTAGAGTCACAAGTTGATAATCTGATATTAGAACTTGTGAATGCTTAGAATCTTGATGCTGATGAATGTTCATCCTGGCATGCTTTACACTTTGAACTTACTAAATTACAAAATACTCATGATGTTGTATTGCACCAACTAGAAAATAGTATAACTGAGTTAATTGAAGTTAAATCTTCTCCATGTGAAAAATGCTTAGAATATAGCAAGTTGGTCGCTTCTGATAAGGCTGAGTCTAGCGCTTGCTCTTTCTTCTTAGAACATGAACATGAAGTAAAAGATATATTAGAAGTAGTTAGAACTAAGTATGCCAAGCTTAAGGACAAAATTAATTCTGCTCCTTGTGCTTCATGTGAAGCCCTTAAGCTTGAAGTTGTTGTTTGTAAGGAGAAGCATGCTGGAGCCATTAAGGTTAAATATTGTAAATCATGTCTTAACCTTGAAAAATAGAATGCTTATCTCAAGGATACACTAGAAAAATTTCCTAAAGGAAAGAAACAGTTAAACATGATTCTTGACAAGTCGAAAACTCCTTCTAAGAAGCAACGATTAGGATACAACTTTGCCCAAGACAAGTCCAAGCCAAATGCCATTCAAGTATTGGAAAATGACTTAATTGAATTCAAAACCCAACCTACAAAAACTCTTATCAAATCTGCATGTTTTGCCCAACCATCTTTTGAGCCCAAAGGTGCTTCTCCCAATGGTACCAAGTAGCATTGCACCTATTACAAAAAGAATGGACATTTTCTTGAGTTCTTTGGCGTAGGTTGAAAAATGCTAAGAAAAATCTTGCTAGACTTTCATCTCATCAACTTAGAGCCTTCATTAGAAGTGGTCATCAAGAAAAGCAGAAAACTGGTCTAGGATTTGTTTCACATGCTTATCATTATGATGTTTCTAGACAGAATGCATATCATGCTCCTGTAACCATTACTCATGATAGAACCTCAAGTAGGATCAAGGCTTGCAATTTTGATTTACATACTTCTTGCAGACGTGTGTCTCAGTACTGGGTTCTCAAGTCAAGTTTAACTCACCCTAGTATTGAGACACATCGATATTTTGTGCCTTGATTTTCAGGATCACCACAAAAAGGGGAAGAATACGTGGTTTGTCGACTCTGGCTGTTCACGCCACATGATTAGAGACTTAAGATTGTTCACCTCCTTCACTGTCGAACCCGGGAGCGAAGGATCCCGAATTCTCTGTGTTCATACACTAGTCCAGGATTTCTAGTGTACACAGTTAACAAAAGTGATAATCAAAACATATCACGCATTTTATTAATAATTATTCAGAGTTTATTACAATCGGGCCTGAGGCCAAATAAAGTAAAACACAGCGGAAATAAAATAGTAGTAGTAGACCCAACGATTCGCCACAGGCAATCGTCTGGGGGAGCGTGGCCTAAGCATCGATGTCCTCACCGTCTTGATAGAAGTCTTCTCCTGAATAAAGATTATTCAAAGAAGAGTAAGCACTACCACTGTGCTTGCAAGTTACACCAGTAAAATGTGATTGAATGCATGCATAAAGTGAGCAAAGGGTAATGGCAGGGTTTATTTGCATAAGACAGCATTTTCAGTTTAAATACTCTTAGTAATTTCCAAGGCCATTTTTAGAATTTAAGAAGATCAAAATCATATTTCAATTTCTCAATGTCAAGTGTAGGATGAACCTCCATACACAAATGGTGAAGGACTACCCCCCTTACACCAGGCTTCTGCCCAATCCCATTTTCATAAACCAGGTGATAAAGTCTTTTCAAACAAAACCAGAGACTAACTTCGAGTGGCTTTTGTTAAGCATGTCCATGACCGTGGACACGGCTATTCGAATAGATTAATACTCTGCAGAGTTGGTACAGCTTTACCCACAAGAGATAGTTTGCTTATTATGTCGGCCAATACACGCTTCCGTAGGCGTGCGACTAAGCAGCTATCACGAGGCCTTTACCCTACATTATTTCAACATAATTATGCCCTGCTAAGGTTTCGTAATCGAAGGCTTCGCACCAAACGACTACCCCCTCTTGCGCCATGTGGGTATAATCAATAAGTCTTCATGACTCTACATCTTTCCAAGACATAAACATGGTGAAATGATATAGCTTATTTGGCCAAGTCTGTCCCATTCCGCACTTGTGGTGGTACGAGTTTGGCTTAACATCCATGACGTAGACCGGTCCTTATATGGTAGGCGACTTCCAAAACAAACCCTAGGTCTTAATCATTCACTGCATTGAGCCCGTGCATGAACTTGCACCCACCAACAATCCAATTCACCCAAGTCTAAACCAATTTGATTTATTTTTCTTTGGCAAAATGTTTTCCAAACATCTATGGTAAAAGCACTACCATAGATTGATTTTCAAAACATCTTTGTATTTTGGCAAAATTCCCCAAATCATCTTTTGGTCTAAGCAATGACTAAGCATAATTACCTTAATTATTTTACTAAGGTGACAAGGGCATGGCATTCCAAACATCAATATTGGCTATACAAAGGAATTGGCATAACTAAGAATTAAAACAGGAATTTAAAATACTTGGATAAAAATATGCATGCAATAATAACTTTAAAACAGAATTAATTAACTTTAAAATACTGGGATCAAGATGGTCAAGAATGTAACTTTCCTTCGTTGAAGTCTTGAGATTCTAAACCCTCTGAAAGATCTACCTCCTAATCGCCAAAGTCTATCTGGCGAAAGTATCGACAAATTCAAATGAAATTCAAATAAATCCAAAAGACAGATCAAACTAACTCCAAATGAAATAATTTTATTTTATTTAGCTAGATAATAATTTTCTAAGATTTTAGCAATTTGAATCACTCAATTTGAAGTTGAGGTTCAAAAGATATGAATTTTACAAGTTTTAACCTAAATTTGATATTTAAAAGAATTTCTAAATTTAAATACAGATTCAAAATAGCTTCAAATTAAATAATTTTGGTTTAGTTAGCTAGATAATGATTTTACATGAATTTAGAAATTTGGAGCACCCAATTTGGAGATTGGATGCAAAAGTTATGAATTTTAGAAGTTTAAACCTAAATCTGAAATTTAAATGAATTTCCCGATTTATTTTCTAAAGGAAAATCCATTTATTGCGCAAGCTAGCGTCAGCCACAGATTTTCGGAATTAAAGGATTTAATTTAATTCTCTGACGTGTGGGTCCCATGTGTCATAGACACGGTCCACGTGAACTGAGTCCACGGGACTTCTGGCTCAAGGGTTTGTGCAGAGGTGGTGGGGTGAGGGTGGTGTGGCGCCATGTAAGCGCCACGTGGGATTCCACATCGGCCACGAGGTGAGGTGGCGATGATGTGGGCACCGATGTGGTTATGCCATGCGAGGCGGCGGAGCGGAGCTCGGTGTGGGCTCGCCGGCGCTGGCGCCACGCTACGGCGAGTGAATGTCGCAAAAGAAAGAGGGACTAAGTGAACGTGATGCTCACCGAGGTCTGCGAGAAAACGGCGAAAGGTCGTCGGCGATGAGGTTGGCGGCGAGGTTGGGTCGTCGGTGAAGAAAGCGTTGCGGTGGTCCTTGGGCGATGAGGATGCGCGCACCAGCTTCGCGGCGTTGAGGCGATGTCGTTGGTGGCGGACACGAGGGCGGCGTGGGCTCAACGGTGGCGCAATCGGAGATGGAAGCTCCCTTGGTCGTCGGCGAAGAACCTTGAAATTAGGGCGCTAGGGGAGAGGATAGTGGCACCGGGTGGTGGTGTTGAGTTGTGTGGAGAAGGGCGCACCCTGGGCTCCCTTTTATAGGGCCGGGGAGGGGCGGAGCTGCGTGGAAAGCACGAAGATCGCTGCTGGGTCCGTGGCGGAATCAACGGAATCGTGGACGAAGAAGGAAAGGAATGGCGGGTTGGAGTGCGATTCGACGCGCGATTTTAATGCGCGATGATTCGGGGATTAGATCGCGATTCCGCCGAGTATGGAAGCTCCCCGAGCTGCGTCCATGGCGGTGGCGCTGTGAAAGGAAAGAGGCGTAGGTTGAAGATGGAAAGGGGGAAGAAAGGCTCGGGCTTTTGGATTTCGATCCGATGGCGCGGAATGGGCGTGCGGCGTGTGTGCGTGATGGTCGTTCGATGATGATCCAGCGACGGCGGTGAGGGGTAACATGCGGGGAGGAGGTGGGCGATTGGGCTATGTGGCGTGTCTTGAGGAGGGTTTGGGCGGACAAGTTTAAGCCCAAACTACATATGAATTTTCTAATGTTTTACCAATTGTTTTAATTCAGATAATTAAAAGAGGCTTTAGAAAATAGCAAATAAATCCCAAAAATTCTAGAAAAATTCACAGAAATTCCTAGAAGGATTTTGGACTCAAATAAAATAATTCCAACTTAAACTTGGTATTGGTTTTTTTTTTTGTATTTAAATTTGTTTTAGCTTTAAGTTTAATAATAAGAGCTTTAGAAAATTTCAGAAAATCCACCAAAATAAATAAGTTTTAGATTTTCTCAGAAATTGAAATTTTGGGCTGTTACATTCACGCGGTCGACGGGAGATGACTTCATCACCTTTGGAGATGATACACAAGGGCGGATTGAAGGAACGAGATCGGTCAGGGTGAACAACAAGTTCATTCTTAAGGACGTTGCCCTTGTGGACAAGCTAAGGTACAATTTGCTCTCTATCTCGTAGCTTCTTGATGATGGCTATGAGACTAGGTTTAAGAAAAATACTTATCGTGTTCTTGATTCAGTTGGTGAGCTTGTCTTTGGGATTTCTAGAGTTGGTAGTATCTTTGGAGTTGACTTTTCTGAATCTCTTGCTGGATTTCTCAAGTGTTTGATTGCTTCTTCTTCTTAG
This sequence comes from Phyllostachys edulis, assembly GCA_036346405.1. Taxonomy (NCBI): domain Eukaryota; kingdom Viridiplantae; phylum Streptophyta; class Magnoliopsida; order Poales; family Poaceae; genus Phyllostachys; species Phyllostachys edulis. The sequence continues at coordinate 54,517,331 of CM070547.1, read as the reverse complement.
TTCTGGCTTTGGCACCGTCGTTTGGGGCACATTGGTTTTGATCATTTGACGCGAGTTAGTAGCCTTGATCTCATAAGATGTTTACCCAAACTCAAAGCCATCAAGAAGGCTGTATGCGCGCCCTGTAAGCATGACAAACAAGTTGCCACCTTACACCCTTCATTGACTATGGTCATGACTGATGGACTGGGACAGTTGCTTCACATAGATACTGTTGGTCCTGCTAGGGTTCGGTATACTGGTGGTAAATGGTATATTGTTGTCATAGTCGATGATTTTTCAAGATACTCTTAGGTGTTCTTTCTTGCTTTGAAGGATGATGCTTTTGATCATTTTCATAATCTTGTTCTTCGCTTGGCTTCTGAACTTCCTGGTGCCTTGAGAGTGATTCGAAGTGATAATGGCACGGAGTTCAAGAATGCCTCATTTGCCTCTTTCTATGTTGAGCGTGGTATTGAGCATCAATTTTGTTCTCCATATGTCCCTCAACAAAATGGCGTGGTGGAAAGGAAGAACAGAACCTTAGTCGAGATGGTTAGGACGATGCTAGATGAGTATAGCACTCCGAAGAGATTTTGGGCTGAAGCTGTTGCTACAGCTTGTCATATTGTCAATCGTGTTTTTTTGAGACCGTCTTTGGGCAAGACATCTTATGAGCTTCGGTTTGGAAGAAAACCCTATGTTTCTCATTTTTGAGTTTTTGGAGCCTAGTGTTTCATTCTCAAGATAGGAAACCTAGATAAATTTGAGTCAAGGATTTCTGATGGTTTATTTCTAGGTTATCCTACACATTCAAGGGATTTTCGGGTTCTTAATGTTGAGACTAACGTTATCCAGAAGACATGCAATATCACCTTTGATGAGACTAGCCCTGGAGCTAGATCAAATGTTTCAGATGACACACAGGCGACAGAGAGCATCTTTGTAGAGGAAGTGATGATAGAGTCGATGATACTCTTCCAACTGCTATTGACGCTCCTGTTCTAGCTTAAGAACCTGCTTCGATTATTTCACCTTCAGTTGAGGCTCCTACTGCATCTTCATCAGCAGCAGTACCTGCAGAGGTCGAAGAGATGCTATCTCTCCCGGGCGCTCCACTTCACATTCAGAGTAGGGGTAAAAACGGATCGGATACGGACGGATAATGGCTCAGCCATATTTGTTTTCATATTTTTTTCTTGAATCCGAATACGAATACGATTACCCTGGATACGAATAATATCAAATACGAATACGGAGCTAACGAGGATATAACAATTCTCATTTTGTTATATATCTATAATTCATATTATAAATAATAATGACGTCATTATAAACTCTTGAGTATACCCCTTAATATTCATAAGGGAGAAGCTGGAGGTCGTAAGTTCTCCTATGACCACTCTGTAGTCAAGGGTCTTCCCACGACTACCCCATAGTCGTAAGCCCTTCTACAACTATCCCGTGATGGTAAGCTCTACTACGATCGATCTGTGGTCGTAGGCTCTCCTACGACCACCACCTGGTCGTAAGCCCTTCTACGACCAGTCCTTAGTTGACAAGACACATAGACATGTAGGCCTAGTCGATCAGGGAATCTTATGTACCGTATCTAAGGATATGAGCAATCAATTACGCTGTTATTCCCTGATATAACAGCATGATTTAACTCCCTATTATGATGATAATTGCCTAGCGACGTGGGAACGTTACAACTCCTCTAATAACCTCCGGAAATGGCTCCACGATCTGGTGTGTTAAGGTCACCTTTATTCTAAAGATCCAACGGCGCACCCCGGAGATAGTATAAAAGGCAAGGATTATCAAGGCAGGAGAGGAGAGAGACCACCTAGAAGCACAATACTCTAGTTTTCTTTGGCTCGATCTTGTAATCCAGCATACTCAATATATACACACAGGAGTAGGGTTCTTATTCTCCCGTGAGAAGGCCGAACACATATAAAATCCCGTGTCTCCATCTCTGTGTGATTTTGAGCTTAAAGGAACCCCCGAATCAAACAATCTTTACATAAGTTCGGTCCTAAAACACCGACAGTTGGCGCCGACCGTGGGGGTCTTTGAGTCATCAGTTTTCCTTCGTCCTTCCAATTCTCATGCTCTCATGATAGGAGAGTGGAATGAGGAGAACTGGTTCGACTTGACCGATTATGCAGATGTCGACATGGATGCCGGTTTCGACTACGAGCCGAGTGATGCATCATCCGACGGTGATGTCGCCTCCGAAGATCTTTCTCCAGGAGATTTTACCACCGATGGAGTTGAGGAGGGATCCTTATCCCCCACAACTATATGTCCAGATGGGGAACCAGCTTCCTCAGAGGGCAAGGGTCAATCCGACCACAATGAGGGCTGTCCCAAGGCAGACTTAGGGCATGGCGATGGTTCCCTCTCTAAATGTCCAAGTCTACCTGAGACAGTCCGACCTGGCGCGACAGCTTTTGGAAGCCGTAATTCTGGATCTTCATCAGCATCTAGTAATTCTCTCTCTCTGGCTAGTCCAGCCAAGGATACAATCGAACATGCTCTTCCTGCGAATTCAACCATCCCAACGCAGGACTCACTTGCCGACGGAGATGGTTATAACCCGGAATTCCCCTTCTTGGAGGGGTTTGTTCCAAGTCGCCAGATGGTGTCATTCGATGACTCCTCAAGCAAGGAGGCCTCTAGCGCAAGTGGAGATCATCAACAGAAGGTCTTTGTCTTGCCCTCAGGTAGCAATAACTCTCCTAGAGACAGGGCTGAGGACGCTCCCAGAGGATCACACCCTGTGACCGCTCGTGGCAATGACAAGGACACCTCCGGTGATGAACAGAGTCAATACTCTAATAAGCGTGTGGGAAATTCTCGAGATCTTCGCACTTCGCTAAGGCAAGCCCAAGGATCAGGTATGAATGATTCTGAAACAATCCGATAAAAACGAGTCACGACCTAGAGAAAACTGCCTGGGCGCACTCAATACTAGTCGGAAGAAGCTCAGGAACTTCAGTGTATCAACGATCTGCTCGAGAACCCATCTCGAGAACTTGTCCAAGCACCTGGCTATGATTTCTTCACTGAAGAGATTGCACGAAGGCTGCGGAGTATGATGAACAAGCTCGAACGTCCTCGCTAACATCATCTTGGAAGTTGTGGAAGTACGGCTCCATCAGCTTCTAGTCGTTCGAATAACTCACCGCTTGGAGATCGCCGCAAGGTGCATCGCTCCCCAATCTGAAAAAGAGTTCCTCGAACGACTGACGAGTATAAAGCTCCTAGGAGAGGTGATCATTCACCGCTCCGACCTAGAGGTCTACAACAACAGACAAAATACGGGGAGTATTACCCTCGTAGGATCGAGACTTACCACAAGTCAGATTCACCCCTTGCTGGGTATCGTCGAGTACGATCACTTGGCGACGTCAATCCCTCTTTTCTACAAAGGAGGCGTTACGACGTGATTACTGGATGTCGGGCATTTTCGCCTGACCTCCGAGCAATTTACTAGCCACCGCGGTTTCGACCAGGGAACATGGAGAAGTTTGATGGGTCTTAAAATCCCATCGAATTCCTTGATCTACGACGATTGTCCGAAAGCAGCGATGAGGAGGAAGCGCGCTATGGTGAATTACCTTCCGACTGTGCTCAAAGGGTCTGCTCGATCATGGTTATTAAACCAACTCGTCGAGTCAATCTACTTGTGGCAACATCTCTATGATCTATTGCTGGCCAATTTTCAGGGTACCTATCATCGCCCCGTAAAGGAGGATGACCTACAGGATGCGACAAAAGCGATGACGTAAACATAATGCCAATTCATCAGCGTTTGATCCAGTTCGCAATTCGATTCTGAGGTTTCGACTCATCATTATCGAGCCTTCAAGTAGGAGTCCATGACGGAAGGATCACGGAGGACATCGCTTTGAATCCCCTCTCATGTCATTTGAACTCTTTGAGATGGTGGCCGATGTGACTGGCGATGAAGTAGTCGAATGGACCAAAATCATCGATCGAGATGACCAGCACCCTCAAGAGACTGGCGAAGGTGGCAAGAAGAAGGATAAGAAGGTCAAGAAATCCAAGAACAAGGCAAAGTGCCAAAAGCCTCAAGCCAATGCTTCCAAGGAGGTCTTGGCCGTAAGCAATAAGGATCCATGAACTACCAAACAATACCTTGATCGAGGCAAAGGTAAGCGCCCTGAACAGAAGAACGACAAGCCTAGGTGGTGCCCTTTCCATAAAAAGGAAGGGCATGACCTTCGCAATTTCTGAGTTTTCCAACGAAAACTCGAAGACTACTATAACGGCAAAGGATCACTTCCTGCCCTCGAAGAGGTAGGACAAGCCAGTGGTCGTACACAGTCGGACGACAACGAGGATATGCCATTTCAAGATCCCGAGTACACCATCAAGCACATCTTTGGTGGATCATCGGCGTACGAGTCAAGATGACAGCTTAAAGCAGTCGAACGCGAGGTAAACTTCATTGACTCCCCTCTTGTCAATAAAGTACCGAAGTGGTCGGAAGTCACCATCTCTTTCGAGAAGGTTAACTGCCCAATCCCTTTGACTCGACCAGGTCGTTATCCGATCGTGGTCGAACCCACCATCAACAACTGTCGAGTAAATCGAGTGTTGATTGATGGTGTTAGCTCATTAAACATTTTGTTCACAAATACCCTGGACGAGATGCAAGTACCCAGGACCAAGGTAACACTGGTAAGATATTCATTTCATGGTATTATACCAGGGTCTTCGGCCAAATCTATTGGTCAAGTTTCTCTTCCTTTAACATTTGGTACACCAAGTAATTTCAGGACGGAGAAGATCTCCTTTGATGTGTTCAATTTCGATACGGCATATAACGCCATACTCGGACGACCAGCTTTGGCAAAATTCTTAATGGCAACTCATTATGGGTATCAATGTCTTAAGATGCCAAGTACCAAAGGAATAATCACAATTCATTATGATAAGAACATGGCGCACACGTGTGACCGTCGATCCCTCGAGATGGTGGGTCAGATACCAGCTCGGGAAGAGAAAGGGTAGCCTTCAACCAAGAGCTCGAAGTCTAAAGCTGCGCCCAAGCCGAACGACCAAGTCAAAGAGGTTCCCCTGGATTAGGAGGAGCCTTCGAAGACTGTTCGCATCGGGGATACTTCCGACCCTAAGTAGGAAGACACCCTCATCACTTTCCTCCGAGCAAACGCATATGTCTTCGCGTGGCAAGCATCCGACATGCCTGGAGTCCCCAGGGAAGTGATTGAGCACAGGCTAGCTTTACGGTCTGACAAAGTACCCGTGAAACAAAAATTACAGAGATTTACCCCTGATCGACGAGATGCTATAAGGTCAGTATTGGACAAGCTACTTAAAGCAGACTTTATAAGAGAAGTCGACCACCCAGAGTGGTTAGCCAACCCAGAGTGATTGAGCACAGGCTAGCTTGTCCAAAAGATGATTTCCTTTTACCTCGTATCGATCAGTTGGTTGACTCTACTACCGGTTGCGAAATATTAAGTTTTCTAGATACATATTCTAACTACCATTAGATTAATATGTGTCTAGAAGATGAAGAAAAGACCGTATTTATTACTCTATTTGGTATATTTTGCTATGTCAAGATGCCATTTGGTCTAAAAAATGCTGGCGCTTCTTTTCAACGTTTGATGCAATCGACTTTTTCACCTCAGCTAGGCCAAAATTTGGAAGCCTATGTTGACGATCTAGTCGTAAAAAGTATCAAACGTCTTGATCATGTTTTGGACTTGCAGGAGACATTCAACAACCTCAAAAAACACTACTTGAAACTCAATCCTAAGAAGTGTGTGTTTGGAGTCTCTTCAGGAAAGTTGCTTGGATTCCTAGTCTCTGTACGAGGGATCGAAGCAAATCCCAAAAAGATAAAAGCCATTGTTCAAATGCGCTCTCCAACCACGAAGAAAGAAGTCCAAACACTCATAGGGTATATGGCGGCTTTAAGCCGTTTCATAGCACAACTGGGAGAAAAAGGACTACATTTCTTCAAACTTCTAAGGAAGCATGGGGGTTTTGAGTGATCAAAAGAGGCAAACACTGCCTTCAAGGATGTCAAGAGAATAATTTGAACTATTCGGTTGTAGGAAGTCTTAGGGGAAACTCTATAAGGAAGATTTGGGGATTTGTGGATTGTGTTATCCTTCTAGTCAACCGTAATCCTGATCGAATTATTGTAGTCTTTTAATTAGGTGATCCTAGGGTATGAGGATTGGTGAATCCAATCTGAACTTGTAGATTATGATAAGATTGCTGGGAGAACTTCTGCTTCAAAGTGGATTTAAAGATTTTGTGATCTTGGAGTTACCAGATGGAAGGAAATGATTATGGCTAGTAGAATTTTTATGGTTTGCGCAGAAGAGTAGTAAGCAATCAAGCAATGAATTTGTGGGATTATCTAAATCTAGGCCCAAAAGGAGTTTATTAATTGTGTGGTCTCACCAACAGAATGTGAGATTGATTAAGGGCTTGAATTTCTAAACTGGATGACTCTAAGACTTGTAGATTGGTGGATTCCAATGATAACAAGTTGGATTTAGTAAAAATAGGAAGGCAGATCCTTGGCCTCTGGTAAACACCCAGCATTGGGTTATGACAAGTAGCTCCTGAAGAGAGCCAAGAAGAAAGATTGGAAGCATCGTCATCTCTACCATCAGGGACAACCTGCAAGGCTTATTGAAGACCGAGGATCGAAGATCGTTTCATCAAACCCAACCCTATAGCCTCAGTTGTCCAGACTCCTTCTATATAGGAAGCCCTTCAACTGGTTCAGTATACTGATCGTTAGAGCGTTGCTAGTTGTTTAGTTCTTTAGAGCAAGCTATTGATTTGGTTCTTTGTTGGGTTATTTCTTGCTCTGTCTCCTTTGGATCTCTTTTGTCCCTTCCCTATCCTTGGTCCCATTCTCTAACCCCCTGGAGCACCCAGCAGATGGACCCTAAGGATGAGAGCAGTGCCAGCCGAGAAACCTCTCAAAATGTTAGTGCCAGAGAGAACCAAGGGTTGTCTACAGAAGTCCTTCAGAACCTAAATCAGTTTCTCATCACCCAGACCCAGTTGATGCAACAATTAATGCAGCAATGGAATGGCAACAATACCTCTTCAGCTCCTGCCTTGGCAGCACCTGAAAAGTGTACCTGTGAAAACCTATCCAAGGACCAGCCACCAGAAGCCTCTCATAATGAAGGCGTGAGCCATTCTCTTCCCAAAGGCCATCACCTCGGTAAGTATGTGCTCTGTTATAGGTGTGGCGAGCAAGGACACTATGCCTTTGGATGCCCCCAAAATGGAAAACCAGATCTGCAAGTTCTTTGTGCCGGTTGCAACCTTCTTGGACATCGTTTCATCAAGTGTCCCAAAAGAAAAGAAACCCAGTATCAAGTCTGCTACAACTGTGGCAAGGAGGGCCACTTTGCCAAGCAATTCCCCTTGCAAACAAATGTGGCGCCACAAGCAGCCTTGGTCCTAGGAGACCAATCGAGAGAGCTGGAGACATCATCTCAAGCAGCTGTGAATCATCCCAGCAGTGAAGGCAAAGAGTACTTGAAAATATCTTTGGCCCCTGCAGCTCAGCATCAATGTGGCAGTGGTCACAAGAGGAAGATGAAAGCCCAAGTACAAGACATTGTGCAGACCTCCAAAACTCGTGTGATGGTTGGGCCATCTCTCCAGAACAAGACAGCAAAGACAAAAGTTCAGTGCTTCAAATGTGCAGATATAGGGCATTATGCCAATCAATGCCCTAGAAGACGTCAAGCCATTACTCCAGACAACCTTCCAGAAGTTGCTCTCATGGCAACAATAACCCCCGCGACCGGAAGAAAGGCCAATGCAAGAATTATGTCACAAGTACAAAAGTATAGAAGTTTAGGCTTGCCAATGCCCCAAGCTGAAGCAGTAAAGTGTCAAGGCAGCTCTAGCACCTCCAAGTTATCTGCTCTAGGCCAACCCCAGAAGAAGTTCCCTCCTACTGCAAGTGTCACGTGCTTCTATTGCAAGGAGTTGGGACATTATGCCAATAAATGTCCAAAAAGGCAGGCAGTAAAGTTGTCAAGCAAGCAGCAGCTCCGGTTGCCCTTTTGCTGCCCACCTCCTTCTTTCTAGTCTTTTCGAATCTCGGGGTCGAGATTCCCTTAAGGGGGGTAGGTTTGTAACACCCTGATTTTTAGAGCCTTTTTGAAAATTTTCAAAATAAAAAGAACCATTTGATTTTGATGATAATTCAAAGCTTAACCTGAGAATTTCAGAATTCGAAGCGTTTAAAATGATTAAACTAAACTTCAATTAATCTAAAGCTTGATTCTCTTGGTTTTGCTCTAGCTCTCTGGAGCTATCTTCCTTTTCTTGATAGGATTTCCTTTCCTTCATCCTATTTGGACATTTTTATATGTCCAAACCGTCTCTCTTGTTTGACCTCTGTTGTTGTCTGGATCTCTTCTGATCCTAGACCACAATCTTCGGTTGGGCATATTCTTATGCCCAGACCTCCTTCTGGGTTGATCTAGCCAGACTTCCCCTCACATCTTTTGCTTGAGTCTCCCTCTTGCTCACTGAATGCCCAGTAATTCACTTGAACCTACCTATGGCCAATTGGATCTTCTTTGCATTCGATTGAACCACCTTTGTGCTCAATTGGACCCCCTTCTGATTTCCCTCTGAGCCGTCAGACCTCCCATGTGAAGGTTTGAACCGTTCAGACCTCTTGTGATCATCATCCAAGGATCCGGACCTCTTTAGGTCTAGATCTCCTAAGTGCTTGGACCTCCCCTGGTCCAGATCTCCTTCTCTGGCTTAGACCTCCTCAGGGTCTAGGTCTCCCTTTTATAACCACTTGAGTTCCTTCTATGCTCTTGTGAACCTCTTGGTGATCACTTGGACTCCTTTTCGCCCTGATCCTTGTAGCCTTTTCTTTGGAAAGGTCCTTCTAGTGCAATCCGGTATTACCACCTCAATTCACGGTAATACCATTCTTTAGGACCTCCTTCCCATTCGTTCGGACCTCTCCATGCCCATTTGAACCCCTTGGTACTTTCCCTTGACCGCCAAGACCTCCTCGATCTCATTTTAGCGCCAATCTTGTAACATCCTCGGTTTTCTAAGTTCTTTTAAAATGTGTAAAATGAATTAAAACTATTTACTTTAATGAGAATTAAAGTTGGTTCTGTTTGGAAGGGTTTGAGTTGTTTATACCTCCTTGTTGGTAGCTCGGCAAACCTTCCTTTAGCCTATCTCTTTTGGGCTATGTAGGTTTAGACCTTCTCTGTGGCCTAGACCTCCCGGTGGTTCTTAAGGTTAGACCTCCCATGGGGCTCGAGACCTTTTCTCACATGGATGCATCTTTGGGTCCAGGCCTTTCTCTTTGAGTTTGATTATTTTGAAACTCTTTGTTGGTTTGAATCTCTTCGGATCAGACCTCTTTTCTGTTCAGACTTCTCTTAAGTCAAGACCCCTTGTTGCCTGGGCACGTTCTTTATGCCCAGTCCTCTTTTCAGCCAGGACATCATGGTATTTCATTGGGTCCCTTGTGTGCCTTTGAACCTCTTGAACTCATTTGAACCATCTTGACGTTACTCTTGGCTGAAAGGACCTCCCTCGGGTGGAACTCCTCTGTGGAATCCCTCTGGAACCCCTCCGCCTGGACCTCCCTTTTGTTTGAATCCAATGGTCTGGACCTCTCCTCACTTCCGATCCAAAGGCCCAGACCTCCCCTGCACGTTTGATCTTGGCTGTTGGACCTCCCTCTCGGAGATCCAACCGTCCGGACCTCAACTTGCCTTTAATTGCAACCACGGGACCTCTTTGTAGTTCTCTGGACCTCCTGTCCAAGACCTCTCTGTGGCCTATGAAATTCTGGCCCTGGGCTTCCTCGCCCGACCTCCCTTGAAGAGATCCTAACCGTCAGGACCTCCTGTTGTTGATCCTGACCGTCAGGACCTCCCCATGTCCAGACCTCCTCTGCATGTCTGGACCTCCTCCATCTTTAGACCTCCCTGTCCCTCGGGCCTAGGACCTCCTAAGCCTCTCGGACCTCCTCAAGGATCTCCCCTGCGGGGCAAGACCTCCCCTCTTGACCTGACTGTTTCTAAGTTGACTGGCCCCACCTGCCAGTCTTAGTCATTCTCATTTCCTCCGCCACGTTAATATCTTGGGCATTTAATGCATGTCTTGTCACATTAAATGCATCCATATACGTGGTGTTTACTTTGAATTTGGTCACTTAGCCGTACTCTAACATCCTTCTTTGTTCCTTCCCATAGCAACATACGTTGTCCTTCTTCGTACCTTTTACCCAGGGTGGTAGTGACACCTGCCCTGCCACTCACCTACCTTTGACCCATTTCTATACTTATCCTTGACACGTATGTTTCTAGTTTTCTTCACCCATTTTGACTATAATCAGTCCAGGGAACTCTGCCATATTATCTTCTTCACACTCATCATCTTAGCTCTCATTCAGTGGCTTTCCAGGGAAGACCTTGTTGTTCACGGCCTCCCCTCCATCCATTGGTTCCTTCTTGTCCCTGGTAAGTCCTTGGTGATCTGCTCCACTCTCGTTCTTGCCACTGTACTGAGCTGGTCGTGTCCTTCTCAGGACCTCCCCTGATGGACTCCTTTTTGGATTTCTATGGCCTTTGTGTGAGGACCTCCTCCCTGGCTTTTGCGCAAGGACCATTCCTCAAGACCTCCCTGTTTCATTGCCGAAATCACTCCTTTGGGGTCTTTTGCTAAAGGACCACCCTCCTCCTGGTAAGCTTAGACCTCCTCCAAAAGAACCTATTATAAGTACAGTACTCTTCTGTTAATTGAGTTTTGAAGTTCCTTTGGAGTTCTCTTGGTTCTTTATTTGGATCTCTGTTGGTTCTTTATTTGAGCATTGTTTGAATCTATTCTGTTAACCGTGCAGATCTTGACGTTTCCAGAGAGCCAAAACTGTGAGAGAGAGTAGATCCCTAAGCTATCAAGCAAGAGGCAAGTTACACTTTTGATCATATTGCACCCAATAATTCAAATTAATTATATCCTGTTTTAATGTATACTGCATGCCTATTTCTACCAAGATATTTCAATACCTGTTTTAAATCCATAGTTATGCCTACTCCCTTTGTATGGCCACTGTTGACTTTGGACTAAACTTGTTGTCACCTTTAGAACAAACTTGGGTCATGCAGTAGTGTGAGCCAAGACCGTTTGAAAAACATATGCTTAGTCATGCTTATACCAAAAGTATTGATTTGGGGAAGTCTTTACCATCATAACCAAACACTGTTTTAAATGTTTCAGCCATGACATTGGGGTGTCATGGACATATGGAAATATTGCTAGGGAAGCAAAGAAAAGGAAAAGGAAAATGGATTTGGACTTGGGCGAAATGGTTGGCTTGGCTGGTGCAAGGTTTATGCACGGACTCTATCCTGGAAAAGGTGGAGGTCCAGGGGTATGTGACTGTCGCCCAAGTCAGTTGAGGACCGGTCTTTGAGCGACCAATGCCATGCCTATAATGGGCTATGCCACAATCGTGCAACCACATGTCTCCAGAATGGGGCGTGGGACCTGGCTGAGTAATTTGCAAAGTTCTACCATAAGCTGCTCCATTGGAAGTGTGGGAGGTCTTCTATGGCCAATGGTCTATTAAAACCTACTGTTCCCACTAGTGCAAGAGGGAGCTTTCCGCCGGATTGCTATCCATAGGAGAGTGAAACCTTAGCAAGGAAAGGCTGTGGTGGGACAATGCATTGTAAAGGCCTTGTCATGAACTCTAGACCTCTTACCTTTGGCAGTGAGAGGTGGCACTCGCGCATGCCAAACAAACTAGAGGATTCATGTCATGTGGGTAAAGTGCACAACCTCTGTAGAGTTAAATCTATTCGAATAGCCGTGTCCACGGTCATGGACATGCTGGCAAAGGCTACTCATAGTTAGATGTTGGTTTTGGGTTTTTCAGAAATGTTTACTAAAACTGTTTGGGATTGCTATCTCATGGGTTGGGCAGGGAGCCTTGTGACAGGAGGGTATCCTTCACCACTTGTGATGAATGAATATCCAACTGAAAACAGATTTACTAAATGAATTTTATTTACTATATGATGCTTTGGAACTTAATACTGGTAATTGGAAATAAACATGGCTTTACGCAAATTAACCATAATAAGCCTTCCATTGTGATATCCATTTATGCATGTCATTTTGTTATCTGATGGGTGTAACTTGCGAGCACGGTTGTTGTGCTCACTCTTGTAATCTTTGTCTTTAGCGAGTTATGGAAGCTTTGGGTGACCAGTTTTGTGGACCAAGTGGTCCTGATCGACTAGGATTGCGCCCTCCAGCCGGTTGCCTGTGGTGTATCGGGTGGCCCATGTGTTTTATTTTACTATGCTTTGCCTACTGGCTTGTAAGCTCTCTTGTAAACAACTCCTTTGGTTATTAATAAAGCTTGTGTTGTTGCTATATTACCCTTCTTCTTCTTTGTGAAGAGCTAGCCATGATCCTTGGGACTAGCTCATTCACTTAGAGGACCTTGAGAGCTCCAGTCCTCCACGTTCACTCAATGGTGGGTCGTGTGTGGTTCGGTGGTGGCCTCGGTCCTCCACGACCTCCTCTGGGGTCATGGTGGACTTGAGATGCCCACGGACCTCCACGAACACCCTTGGTCCGGCCGTGGCGAGGCTCTCAGTGCTCACTGGCTCCAAGACCCTCTCGGGTCATGTTCTCCTGGACCTCCGGGAGGTCTCGCTGACCTCTGGGAGGTCTTGGTGGACTGTCCGAGAGGTCCTTTGTGGACCTCCTGGGAGGTCCTGATGGACTTTCCAGAAGGTCTTGGAGGACCTCTCGGGTGCCCTAGAGTTGGGTCGCTTCAAAAAGCTTCTCTATACCCTCCTCATATCTTCGAGGAAACTGCAGCATTATTTTCAGGCACACAAGATAATTGTGCCGTTTGAGTTTCTCTTGGGAGTGATCCTCCAAAATAGGGAAGCAGCGGGACGTATGTCTAAATGGTCAGTAGAACTTGGGGAGTTCGACCTCCATTTTGTGTCCCGAACGGCCATTAAATCCCAGATCTTAGCAGACTTTGTCGCCAAATGGACAAATCCTGAACCTGCTCAGGATCCCCAGTACGATACCCACGATAAGTGGACGATGTACTTTGACAGGTCACTTACTTTAAGTGGCTAGAGGGCTAGGTGGTCCTGGAATCTCCTACCAGAGAGAGCTTAAAGTATGCCGTACAGTTAAACTTTTAGGCCACTAACAACGTGGCAGAGTACGAAAGTTTACTAGCCGACATACGGGCTACGAAAGCGCTTGCGGTTTGACGACTACTCGTGAGAGGAGACTCTCAACTAGTTAAGAATCAGGTTGGAAAAGAGTACCAGTGCTCTAACCCAACCATGTCTCGGTACTTATCGGAGGTTCGAAAGCTTGAAAAGTATTTTTTCGGTTTTGAGGTACAATTCATCCCTCGAAAGGATAATTTCCTCATGAGACCGACTTCTTGCGGATAGCTTCTTCCCGATCACAAGTACCAAAAGGAGTCTTCTTGGAGCAACTCCAGAAACCATCTCTAGTGGAAACACCAGAGACATCCCCTATTGAGACAATTTCTCTAGAATACGAGGATACTTGGATGGATCCCATCTACAAGTATCTTCAGATGGGTTCCGTACCCAATGACGATTTCGAAGCAGATCGTTTATCCCGAAAGGCCAAAATGTATACTTTGGTTGAAGGAGTCCTCTATAAACGAGGCACTCAAGGGGTACTCATGCGATGCATACCGCAGAGAGAAGGACTAAACCTCCTTCACGATATACATGGGGGTATCTGTGGAACTCATGCTTCCTACAAAACATTGGTCGAAAAAACCTTTCGACAAGGATTTTACTGGCCGATAGCCCTCGACGATGCCAAAAAGTTGGTTAAGAAATGTGTACAATACCAGTTTCATAGCAGGCAAATACACCAACCGATTCAGGCATTACAAATAATTCCTCTATCTTGGCCTTTCGCGACCTAGGGTCTTGATATCCTAGGACCGTTCCCAAGGGCTCTAAGGGGCTTCGAGTTTCTTTTTGTGGCTATTGATACGTTCACAAAATGGATCGAAGCCGAACCTGTGACTGGGATAAAAACGGAAGCCGCAAAATGGTTCATGATGAGAAGCCTGATTATTCAATTTGAAGTCCCTAGTCGAATAATCACAGACAATGGTAAACAATTTTCGAGTGCAAAATTTCAGGAATTTTGCGACGAGTTGGGTACCAAGCTCTGTTACACCTCTGTCGCCCATCCCCAAAGCAATGGGGCAGTCGAACGAGCGAATGGCCAAATAATGCGGGGAATTAAAACCCGAGTCTTCGACTAGCTTGTTAAACGCTTGGGGGCTTGGGTACAAGAATTACCCTCAGTATTATGGGCGATTCGACGACAGATTAGTCGAAAATGATTTAAACACCTTTTTTCCTAGTTTTTGGTGCCAAAGCCATGCTTCCACCAGAACTAAAGATGAAGTCTACAAGGGTCGAGAGTTTCAATGACTCAGCCCAAGAACAACTTCGAGCGAGTGACATTAACCTACTTGAAGAGAAGAGAAATCAGGCCTTAATCCGTTCAGCAGTCTACCAACAAGCCCTGTGCAAATACTATGATCGTAAGGTCCAACCTCGCAGCCTTGTTGTAGGTGACTTGGTATTGAGGAAAATTCAATCCCAGTCTAATCAGAACAAACTTTCCCCTAAATGGGAAGGTCCTTACATAGTGGTCGAAGTTATGCGTCCAGGTTCAATACGACTGGCAATGGAAGACGGGCGGGTTCTCTCTAATTCTTGGAATATTAACCAGTTACGCAAATTCTACGTGTAAATGACCAACCACTCAATAAAGCATCAGGTTCTTTCTATCTTTATTGTCCTACTTTGAGTAGCGCTTTGACAATTCTTCCAACCATACCCTGGTCGAAGGTCCGCCCTCGACCAGTTCCTAGTCGTAAGATTTTTTCACGACAATACACTGGTCGTAAGACATCCTATGACTAGTACCCAGTTCATCTTTACACTGGTCGAAAGGATGGTAACATCACCTAGTCGAAGCCTTTCCTCTCTGCACGTGGTCCCATCCACTAGAAGGAACTTCCTAGAGTCGACTCGTTCCTTCCTTTTTGCTACCAACACAAAGAGCTTGGGTTCAAAACATGGCCAAAATAATGTCAAGCCAACTCTTAGTACCTTAGTTTATTTCTTCATCTAAAATAAATAAATTAAGCCCAGTACACTTTTCAAATTTGACCAACTATTCTCGATAAACTCGATTTGTTTTAACTGGTCGGAGAAAGTTGCAATACCTAGTCGAAGACTTTCCTCTCTACACGTGGTCCTGCCCACTAGAAGAAACTTCCTAGCATCGTTCTGTTTCTAACTCTTGCTACCAGAACAAATATACTGAGTGCATTGAGATAAGTTGGACAAATTTTTTTAAAGGAACTCCAGACGTTTATCTAACTCAAGTTGACCGTTCTTGATTTGATTAATCTGGTCGGAGATGGTAACATCACCTAGTCGAAGCCTTTCCTCTCCGCACGTCCTGTCCACTAGAAGGAACTTCCTAGTGTCGACTCGTTCCCACTCTTTCGAACAGTGCAAGATAATTGTGATAAAAAAAACTACAAGTTAGCTAAACTGCTCTCTTTTTCAGAAAACCCATTTAACACTATTTACTCGGTTTATCTAAATAAACTAAGCAAACAGTCAGGGGTTAGGATAAAGTTATTAACTTGACTTCAATTCTTAGTCTTGCTCTTTTTTCCATTCATTATCTTATGAGTTACTAACTACTCGACAAGATGATTTTCAAGAAGAAGGAAGGATTTTATATCAACATGAACAAAAAACTTGTCTTTACAGGACTCCGGTACAGACTACTCTGGCGAAGGAGTTCTTATTTGCATACCCTCCGTGATGAACTCGGTGATCATTGTCGCTATTAATTGCTCTGTCTTTGGTTCAGGGCAGGCGAAGTCGTCTACGACAGGCTGCAGATTAAGGTTGGGATCGTGGGATTTAAGTTTTTCTAAGACAAATCCTATTCCCTCTTGGATCGCATCCTTTATCAAGTCGAATTGGTTAGCCCTCAGAGTAGTCACCAACTCTTGCAAAGTCCCGACTTGTTCGCTAATAGCACTCGAGTGGGCAGACAGCGTGTCGTCACGAGGAGTAATCTCCTCAGCTTGAAGCCCACCAAGTACATTGTTCAGAAGTGAAACGTTGGCTTGAAGATTGATCTTCAAAGCCTTCATTTCCTCCTAATTGCGAGTCGAAACCTCCCAGAGTCATTTTACTTGTACTACTTGTTTTGAAAAGAATAAGACCAGTCAAATAAAATGACCTCGAGAGGAAAATACAACCAATCACAGATAAAGATTTGCTTACCAACGAGTTGAGAATCTAACTTCTTGACTTCTTCAGCATGGGCGACAGTGTCCTTAGGTAACGTTGCTCCCACATCTGGACCTCTTGGTCTTTGTCTAAAAGGGAATGAAATTCAAAGAAAGAAAAGAGGGTTGACGGCGGTCCTAAGTTCAGCACTTACCGACTAGTCGTCCCTGCAACTTTTGGTTCGCAGAGTTTGCCTCCTGAAGCTTCTTCCGGAGGTCTTCAATCTCCTCGCTTAGCTTCTTCGTCTCGGCTCTTTCATAATTGAGAGAATCAGCTAAGGTCTTCTCGTTACTCTTAAACCTGCAAAGGGAAAGGGTTGACGTCAGCAAAGAACCTGGTCGTAAGTTCTTCTACGACCAGTTCCTTGTCGTAAGTCTTTCTACGACAATACCCTGGTTGTAAGTCCTACTATGACCAGTACCTAGTCGTAAGATCTTCTACGACAAACCTCACAAGTACTGCTTGAGTGGTCGAAACACAAAGGGCTACGAAAAGCAGTTACTTACCATTTCTCTACCTGCTCGCAGAGTTCCGCTTTTTCCTGTCGCAATTGGACAAGTTGCCTGTTGTATTCAACAATAGTAACAATTTGTTCCAACGTGTTCTACATAAAGAAAGACAGTTAGAAGCCAAAAAAAGGTATGAGTGCAAATACCGGATAGCAGGTACTTACATTCATCGCCCTTTGTGCGAACGAAGACATTACCCTTGTGGGATTCCTCAGTTCATCAACCTCTCAGACTCGATCCCACCACACCTCTTCGAGACGAGCGTCATCGAAGATATCCCCTCCGTCGGGAATATTTTTGGGGTGAGGAACACGAGCACGAGGTCTAAGAGCAGAAGATCCCACAATGGAAGACGGCTCGAAGAACTCAGAGGCGAAGTTGGCATATTCTTCGTCCTCTGATTTGGTAACGCCAACTCCTCCTTGAGGACCTGGAGGAACGTCTGCGACAACCTCCTTTCCAGCGCGACGCTCTGATGCCTCCGCAGTATTAGACGCCACCTCTACCTCGGTCTCTTCGACCACCCCTGTGGTCGTAGCCACTTCCGACTCTACGACCGTTCTAATGGTTGTAGCCATGTCAGCTGCAACGGCATCTTCCACCACTCGGATGAAGGACGACCTTTCGACCGCAGCCAATGTTGTTCCTTCGCCTGCCGAAGAAACTACAGCGGGTTCCTTGGTAGGAACGTCCTTGATAATGAGAGGAGCCAGGCTAAAATCATAAAAAGAAAACACTATTAGGTGGTAAAAAGCCAGAGGTAAATGTTGTTCTTACACTTTTGTCTCTTTTTACGTACCTCCGAGTGTTGGATTTGATCTTAAGTTTGGGAACAACCCTCCCTAAGGAAGGTTTCTTCGACTTTTTATCAACCACGTCTGGTCGTGGGTCTTGAGCAAGCGCCATCACCCCTTGAGCCTCTTGGCTCTCTGGATGGTCAAGACCAGTCTCGACCACCTCAAGGGCATCGCTGCCCTTGACCATAAGAACTACTGGCGTAGTATTTTCCTTCACAAAAGACATAAAAACTCTTCCAGTCCTCCTTTTCTAGTTGTTTGACAAAACCACGGGTAGGAGAAACTACGAAAGTTTTATTGTCGTGATAGAAGGGTACCCTAGTCTTGGGGGCTTTGCGCTTGAGAGGTTCAACCGCTCCGGCCGTAGTCTCTGTTGCAGCAGCCAGATCCGCAGCCAAAGTAGTCAGAGTCGAGATCCCGAGTCAGATCGATTTGCCTCCGGTAGGATCGAATCGTAGAATTGGCGATTCTACGGATTTGTAAAAATACACATATTTAACATCTATACTATAAGTTTGTATGATTCTTATAAGGTTTACCACTTACTTATTACCAAAAAAGGGGCAAAACACTTCTTATCACACAATAGAAAAGCATAATGGTACTGACATGATGGGTGATATAGTTCTGAACTACAGGAGAACATCCAATGGCCTTGATTGGTTTACTACAATTAATGAGAAATGTTCACAAGTTTTGTAAATTAATATCTAATTGCAATGCTTGCATGTTCCTTAAAAGCAGCTAGACATACTACAGGAATAAAAATAGCTTATCATTATCAAGCTCAAGATTGCTCATGTCATAACTCATAATATAGATATTTGTACTAGCATGACCACCCTGATATAATATTTTGCATGCTCCTTATTTATTTATAGTTTCAATCTCAGAAATTAATATCAACAAATTTTACTCTAAAAAAAATATTAGCAACGCGGGACCTCAAAAAAAATTGCAAAAAAGAAAAGAAAAAAATTGCAAAAAAAAAAATTGCGACTCTACCACGATTCTACACGATTCTACCCTTTGGATCGCGACTCTACCATGATTCTACCTGATTTCGATCCACAGTGTGATCTGGATCGACAGACCGTCGTGGGATCGTAGAATCGTACGACTTTACGAGTAGGATCGCGATTTTAACTACCTTGTCTGCAGCAAATTTTGCGAAGGGTCTAGTTGGATCAAAAGAACTCGAGCTTGGGCCTCCCTTGTCGGCGGCTTTAACGAGCCGACGCATCTTAGTGGGGGGAGAAACAAGCTGCTCTACTGCAGCTACACCAACGACCATTAGTTCGACCTCTTCGTCGTCTTGACAGTTCTCCATGCAAACTTTCTGCAGAAATCAGAAGGATAGATATGATAAAGTAGTCGTAAGTTCTTCTACGACCATCATCATGTCGTAAGATTTTCTACGACAACCCCCTAGTCGTAAGTTTTTCTACGACCAGAACCTGATCGTGAGCCTTACTACGATCAGTACCGAGTCATAAGTTCTTCTATGACTACAAAGTCCTAAAGATGAAATCAACTCTCGATTACCTTTAGGCGCTCCACCTTGTCCTCTAGGGACAGGTCAGCCAAGATTGGAGGCGCCACCACATGGGCTGGGGGCTTCTCACAGATGAGTTTGACCCGAGCATCAATCTCCTCTTGTGAGATGTCTGCAGGGATAAGAGAACCTTCAATAAGCCAATTTCAGAAATAATAGAAAGCTAAGCTTGAAGTTTACTTACCCTCCTCGTAGTCCCTGGTCGGGTCTTTCGACCCAGAGTACCTCCACATTAGATAAGCCCTTTTTTTCAAAGGACTGATGTGGTGCGTGATGAAATCCTTCACCACGTGCCATCCAGTAAGCCCCTCTTCCTTCAAGTCTGCAATAGCTCGAATGAAGGAGGTGATCCGGCCGAGATCCTTGGGAGTCGCATCCCAGGAAGAAACCTTCTCAGCCGGCTTCCCAACGAAGGAGAGGCTGTCCTCATTGGTTATCTCCCAATAGAACTACCTCTTCTTCCACCCCGGCCATGACGACCGGGTAAACATCTGAGTATACTCCTTCGACTTCCCATTGTGGAGCTTCAGACTACAGCTATCAGCAATTCCGACTAGTCGAGCCATTCCGTAGTATTACCGGAACAACTCCAAATCAGCCGGAATCCCTAGGTATGCCTCGCACAGGTACACAAACACCCCCAACATTGTGATAGAATTGGGAACAAGATTCACCAACTCCACCTAGAAGTATTCGAGTTCCAATGTGAGGAAAGGATGAGCGAGCAATCGAAGACCACACTCACAAAAAGCTTGGAAAATGGGGATTTTCCCCATCTCCCCCGACGGCCAATGCTGCCCAACGGCCTCAATTCACTTCACGAATTCCTTCTTCGGGATCTTCTCGGAGTCGACCAAAGCTCCAATTTTGGCCGCATCCATCTCCGATTCAGCCCAAGGGGAAGCGGTTCTGGCCATTTCTCCCAAATGCCGAAGGTTTGGATTAGAAAGATTGGGGGAAGAAGGCTCGATTTGATCGGCGGCGGAGAACTCAAAAACTTAAACAACAAGAGCGATTTGGGGGAAGGTAAAAGACCTTATCCTCACCCACGGTGGAAATTTATAACCGCACGCCTGAAGTGGAAAAGACATGGCTACCCAACGGTTGCCAACGCTTCAGGAACCGCTCCAACAAACAGACCTAAGGGAGTCGATTGGGATTCTTAAATTTGTCTACTCGAGAAAATTAGATCAGTCTTTACACCTCAAGCGAAATTACCTTCTTGACCAAGTCTTTTCTGGTCAAATATAATAGTGATTGGAAAGATTTTACTTCTAACCACGGTGCTGCGATCACTTGGTGTTCGGAGAATTTCTTTACGACCACCTTGTGAGTCATAAGATTGTCTCACAATCTTCTTGACCAAGTAAATTTCTGGTCAAATGAAACACTAGTCGAAGAGTCTTTCATTCGACCATCTTTCTATGACCATCTATTGATCGTAAAACCATCTAGTGCTCCTTCTCCAAGTAAGTTATTTTCGCTTAAGCTGGGGGGGCTAGATGACAAGGATATAACAATCCTCATTTTGTTATATATCCATAATTCATATTATAGATAATAATGACGTCATTATAAACTCTTGAGTATACCCGTTAATGTTCATAAGGGAGAAGCTGGAGGTCGTAAGTTCTCCTACGACCACCCTGTAGTCGAGGGTCTTCCCACGACTACCCCATAGTCGTAAGCCCTTCTACGACTATCCCATGATCGTAAGCTCTACTACGATCAATCTGTGGTCGTAGGCTCTCCTACGACCACCACCTGGTCGTAAGCCCTTCTACGACCAGTCCTTAGTCAACAAGACTCACCAACATGTGGGCCTAGTCGATCAGAGAATCTTATGTACCGTATCCAAGGATATGAGCGATCAATTATGCTGTTATTCCCTGATATAACATCATGATTTAACTCCCTATTTTATGATAATTGCCTGGCGACGTGGGAACGTTACAACTCCCGTAATAATCTCCGGTAACGGCTCCACGATTTGGTGCATTAAGGTGACCTTTATTCTGAAGATCCAACGGCGCACCCCGGAGATAGTATAAAAGGCAAGGATTATTAGGGCAGGAGAGGAGAGAGACCACCTAGAAGCACAATACTCTAGTTTTCTTTGGATCGATCTTGTAATCCAACATACTTAATACATACACACAGGAGTAGGGTTGTTATTCTCCCAGGAGAAGGCCCGAACCTGTATAAAAATCCCTGTGTCTCCATCTCTGTGTGATTTTGAGCCTAGAGGAACCCCCGAATCAAACAATCTTTACGTAAGTTCGGTCCTAAAACACCGACAGGAGCGAATACAAATCGAAACGAATACTATCATGGATATTTTTCGGAACATGAAAACCCGTTAAATTGTATGCCAGAAATTAACGAAAATATATAACTAGTTTATTTGTTGCAAACATTCATGAATTGTTCATATTTTCAGTAACCACACATAATATTAGCACTGGTAAGATGCATTAACTAGTTCATCACAAATATAACACTTAGTTTACCATATTTGGCTCATAAGTCGTAACTTACAAAGTCACAAGTCGTCACGCATTCACACTTAGTTCATCACATACATAAAACTTAGTTTAGACTAACATTGATCAGGCTAGATGGTTAATCTGTACACAAATGACTGTAACATCCCAAACCATGTTTCCAAAAATAAAATTAATAAAGTTATTATTTTATTGGATTTTTCGAGATTTAAAAGAGTTTTATTGGTTAAAAATAAGAATAATAAAATAAAGTCAATTATTTAATTTCCTAATTTTTAATGTCAAAAATAAAATTTATTGAGTTTTCTGGGATTTTATTGGATTTAAAGTGAAAAGGAAATTTTAATTAATTTCTTGAATTTTCTGGATTTTAAAAATGGTTTCCTTTTTTCAGAAATTAAAAATATTTTATGTGCAAAAATAAAAACCAACTTTAAGTTGGAATTAATTTTATTAATTTCAAAATAATTCAAGGAATTTCTATGATTTTTTCTAGAATTTTTTTAACTGTATTTTCTATTTTCTCAAAAGCTATTTGATTTGTTGCATTTTCTGAAATTTGGAAATCAATTAAAATCTGCTTTCCTCTTTTGTGCCGAAATCCGGATATCCAGACTTCGTCTTATCCGGATAATCCGTATTCTTATCCGTATCCGCCGGATAGCATACCTACCGTATTTATTTCCGTTTCCGATATAAAAAAAAATCCAAATTCATTTCCGATCCGAAAATTATCGAGAAAAATCTGATCCAAGATAATCCGAATCCGTTTTTGTCCGGATCGGTCGGAAACTATCCGATTTGTTTTCACCCCTAATTCAAAGGCGTCACCCTTCGGATCAATTGATTGGTTATCGTCATGATCGAGTCACTCGCTCCAGGTATCACGATCCGAGTCTCTACTCTCATTCTGCATTTGTTGCCTCTTTCGAACCATGCGATATATCACGTGCTTTATCTGATTCGAGGTGGATTAATGCCATACATGAGGAGTTAGAAAACTTTGAGAGGAATAAGGTCTAGAACCTAGTAGAACCTCCTAGTGATCATAATGTTATAGGAACCCGTTGGGTGTTTATAAATAAACAAAATAAGGATGGTTCTGTGGTTAGAAATAAGGCTAGATTGGTAGCTTAAGGTTTTAGCCAAGTTTAGGGGTTAGATTTTGATGAGACATTCGCTCGTGTTGCTAGATTAGAAGTCACTCGTATTTGTAACACCCTGATTTTCAGAGCCTTTTTGAAAATTTTCAAAATAAAAAGAACCATTTGGTTTTGATGATAATTCAAAGCTTAACTTGAGAATTTCAGAATTTGAAGTGTTTAAAATGACTAAACTAAACTTCAACTAATCCAAAGCTTGATTCTCTTGGTATTGCTTTAGCTCTCTGGAGCTATCCTCCCTTATTATTTGGGTATTCTCTAAGTCTAGACCTCTTTTCTGTTCAGACCCTCTGTGTGACCAGACCTTCCCCTTTGGTTTGGATCACTTTGGATCTCTTTGTTGGTTTGAATCTGTTTGGTTCAGACCTCCTTCCTGTCCAGACTTCTTCTAAGTCTAGACCCCCTTGTTGCCTGGGCACCCTTTAGGCCCAGACCTCCTTTCAGTTGGGACCTCCTTGTATTCCATTGGATCTCTTGTGTGCTTTCGAACCTCTTGAGCTCACATGAACCCCCTTGGCACTTTCCCCTGGCCGCCAGGATCTCTTTTGGGTCTATCCTAACCGCTGAAATCTAGGTCGGACCTCCTCCTGTGGATTCCCTCCACCAGAATCCTTTTTCCTTTGAAATCCTTTTGCCTGGATCTCCCCTTTGGAGATCTTAGCCCACCTGACCTCCTCCTTTTGATCTGGAATGTCAAGACCTCCTTCTGTGGATCTTGACCAGCAGATCTCCTCATCTGGACTTCGTTCTTTGAATCTCCTCCGTTCAGACCTCCCTTGTGTGTAGATCTGAACCACTAAAACCTCCTCCTGGTTAGTCTGAACCATTCGGGATCTCTTCGTTCTAGTCTTAACCAACAGGACCTCCCCTTTTCCCTTAATCTCGATCTTCGGACCTCCCGTGAGCAGGTCTTTTGGACCTCTTGTCCGTAAGACCTCCCCGATATTGAGTCTTTTGGGTTTCCTTGCCGTAAGACCTCCTCCCAGTCTCTTTGCAAGGGTCTTCCTTGCAGGTTGAGGCCACCTTGTGGTTAGGACCTCCGGTTCTGTGCTTGGACCTTCTCCCCGTGGGTGAGGACCTTCCTTGAGTACGCAGGACCTCCTCCTGCCTTCCGGGACCTCCTCCCGAGCCCTTTGGGTCCTCCCCTTTGAGATCCTGACTGTCCAGGATCTCCTTTTGAGGTCTGAGCATCAGGACCTCCTCGGATACCTTCACTCTTCATGGTTTGGACCTCCCTGGAGGTTCAAACCTGTTGGTAGTTTAGACCTCCTTTTGAGGTCTAGAACCTTTGTAGTTTGGACCTCCCGTGGGGTCTAGTTCTCTTTTGTATTTAGACCTTTGAGGTTTAAACCTTCTTTGTGTTTCGACCTTCTTTTGTGTTTGGACCCCTTTTGGGTTCAGACCTTCTTTGTTGTCTTTGGGCCTCCTCGCAAGACCTCTATTGAGCTTGTAGGACCTCCTCTGAAGAGATCCTAACAGTCAGGACCTCCTCTTGTTGATCCTGACCGTCAGGACCTCCTCATGTCCAGACCTCCTCTGTGTGGAATAGGACCTCCTTTGGAAATCTAACCGTCAGGGCCTTCCCTAGCTTTTGATCTTGACCGAAGGACCTCCTGTCCAGGATCTCCTTGCAGCTTTCTGGACCTCCCCATTCATTGGACCTCTTAGCCTCTGGACCTCTCTAATCTTAGGACCTCCTAAGCCCTTCAGACCTCCTCAAAAACCTCCTTATGGTCGGGACCTCCCCTTTGACCGGTTGTTTCTAAGTTTGACTGGACCCACTTGCCAGTCTTACCCATTCTCAGTTTCCTCCGCTACACAAGTACCTTGTGCATTTAATGCATGTCATGTCGCATTAAATACAGCCATATACGTGGCTCTTACACTGAATTTGGTCACTTAGTGACACACTATTCTCTTTCTTGTCTCCTCCCTTAACAGCATACATTGTCCTCTCCTTTTGTCCTTCACCATTTTGGTGGTGGCACCTGCCCTGTCACTCACCTACCTTTGACCCATTTGTCTTGTCATCCTGGACACGTATACATCTAATAATTCATTCACCACTTTGGCTACATTTAGCCAGGGAGCCTCTTCTCCTCTTACCTTTTACGCATTTGGCTCATCTGGCTCTTGCTCAGTGGCTTTGTGGTGAAGCTCCACTGCCAAGACCTCCGCCAGGGGCCTCTTTTGCCGAAGTTTTCACCGTTGAAAACTTCATTGGAGCTTGGGCGCCAGCCTCAGCTGCCTCTGGTTCCACGACCTCCCCTTCAACTGTTATCTTTTGCTCATCCCTAGTAAGTTTCTTTGGGTACTACTCTGTTCTTGCTCTTGTCGCCACAATAATTGGTTGTGCCCTTTCCAGGACTTCCTCCCTTGGATTTCTTTCGGATCTCTGTGGCTTTTATGTGAGGAACTCCCCTCTGATCTCTGCACAGAGAACATCTCCTGGACCTTTTCGGCCATGTGCAAGGATCACCTTCCAGGGCCTCTCTGTTCCTTTGGGTCCAAGATCACTCTTTTTGGGGTCTTTTACTAAGGACCCTCTCCTCCCGGTAAGCTTGGACTTCTCCCTAGGAGCTTAATCTTAATATAAGTACTCTTCCGTTGGTTGAGCTTTGGGGCTCCTCTGGGGTTATTTTGGTTCTTTGCTTGAGTCTCGGTTGGTTCTTTATTTGGAGCTTGGTTTGAATATGTTCTTTTGACCGTGTAGATCTTGACGTTTTCAGAGAGCCAGAGCTGTGAGAGAGAGTAAATCCTTAAGCTGTCAAGCAAGAGGCAAGTTACACTTTTGATCATATTGCACCCAATAATTCAAATTATTTATGTTCTGTTTTAATGTATACTGCATGCCTATTTCTACCAAGTTATTTCAATACCTGTTTTAAATTCATAGCTATGCCTACTTCCTTTGTATGGCCACTGTTGACTTTGGACTAAACATGTTGTCACCATTAGATCAAACTTGGTTAATGCAATAGTGTGAGCCAAGACCATTTGAAAAACATATGCTTAGTCATGCTTAGACCAAAAGTATTGATTTGGGGAAATCTTTACCATCATGACCAAATACTATTTTAAATGTTTTCACCATGACATTGGGTTGTCATGGAAGGATGAAAATGTTGCTGGGAAAGCAAAGAAAAGGAAAATGGATTTGGACTGGGGCGAACTGGTAGCTTGGATGGTGCATGTGTATGCACAGGACCATGCCATTTCTATGGCCGGTGCCCAGGGTTTGTGAAAGTCGCCCTAGTCATGGAGGACCGGTCTTTGAGCGACCAATGCCATGCCTATAATGGGCTATGCCACAATCGTGCAACCACATGTCTCCAGAATGGGGCGTGGGACCTGGCTGAATAATTTGCAAAGTTCTACCACAAGTTGTTCCATTGGAGGTGTGGGAGGTCTTTTATGGCCAATGGTCTTTTATAACCTCTTGCTCCCCTTTGGTACAAGAGGGGCTTTCATGGGTTTCTATCCATAGGAAAGTGAAACCTTAGCAAGGAGGAGCTGTGGTGGAATAATGCATTGTAAAGGCCTTGTCATGAACTCTAGACCTCTTACCTTGGCGGTGAGAGGTGGCATTGACGGATCTTGGGACAAACTAGAGGACTCATGTCGTGTGGGTAAAGTGCACAACCTCTGCAGAGTTAAATCTATTGAATAGCCGTGTCGCGGTCATGGACGTGCTGGCAAAGGCTACTCAGAGTTAGGTGTTGGTTTTGGGTTTCCAGAAATGTTTATCAAATCTGTTTTGGGATTTCTATCCCATGGGTTGTGGGCGGGGAGCCTTCTGACAGGAGGGTATCCTTCACCATCTTGATGATGAATGTTATCCAACTGAAAATTGAGTTTTGAAAATGAACTTTTACTTATTGTAATTGCCTTGGAACTTAGTATTTGTAATTGAAATAAACATGGCTTTATGCAAATCAACCATATTAAGCCTTCCTTTGTGATATCCATTTATGCATGTCATTTTGTTATCTAACGGGTGTAACTTGTTAGCACGGTTGTTGTGCTCACTCTTGCTTGCTGCTGCTCTTGTTTCCAGTTTTTCTGAGACCATGTCCAGGGAATTTGAGATGAGTATGATGGGAGAGATTAATTACTTTCTGGAGCTTCAAATCAAGTAATACAAGGAAGGAATTTTCATCCATCAGACGAAGTACACAAAAGACCTGCTCAAGCGCTTCGAGATGGGTGACTGCAAGCCGATTGCCACTCCCATTGCGACTTTGACTGCGTTGGATCCAGACGAGGAAGAAGAAGCCCTGGATCAACGCGAGTACCACAGCATGATCGACTCCCTCCATTACCTGACGACCTTAAGACCGTACATCTAATTCACGGTCTGCCTCTGTGCGAGGTTTTCAAGCGTCTCCGAGGACTTCCCATTACCAAGCCGTCAAGTGCATCTTCAAGTACCTTCACTCTACCCTCTAGTATAATATTTGGTATTCCTGCTCATCTTCCTTGTCCATTCGAGGGTTTTTTTATTCTGATTTTGCAGGTTGTCGGCTAGATAGGAAGAGTATCTCAAGCACTTGTCACTTCTTAGGCACTTCTCTCATCTCTTTTTCTTCTAGGAAGTAGTCCTCTGTTGCTGCCGCTAGTTGCTGTATATATAGCTGCCGCTAGTTGCTGTAGTCAGATTCTGTGGATGGTGTCCACCCTTAAGGACTATGGCATAACTTTTGCTAGTGTTCATCCTCTCTATGATAACACTTCTGCTATTAATATTGCTAAGAACCCTGTGCAAGATTCTAGGACCAAACACATAGACCTTCGCTATCACTTCCTTAGAGACCATGTAGAGAAGAGTGATGTTGTGCTAGAATTTGTAGAGTCCGAGGCTCAGTTAGCTGATATCCCCACCAAGCCTTTAGACCCAACTAGGTTTGCCACCTTGAGGAGTGAGTTAGGGGTAATTTACCCCTATGGGTTGGTTTGAGACGAAGTTGGTTCTCTTCTGAGATTTCCTTGTTCATCTAATCTTTCCTTGATCTTCTTTTGAACTTGCTGATCTTTTTGATCTTTTTAGGCTTTTAAGTTTTTCTTGCATCTCGTTGTATCATATTGCATTCATATGAAAATCACAAAAATATGCATTGTAATATAAGTTTTATTGCTTGTCTTTTAAGTTGATGAAGCTTTGCTTATTACCCTTTTGAGCTTTAGTGTTTCAATTTTTGCTTAATTCCATGTCTAGTTCTTTGACTTTCTAGAATTATCATGGTTTCACATGTATAGCTAAGTCTTTGCTAAATGAGATAGAACTTTAAGACAACTTGAACTAAAAAAAATTACAATTTATGAATCTTTTAGCTAGTTGCACAATTAGTGATCTTTTTGTGACATTGGCCCTGTCAAAATTATTTTGTTAGCTCTTGAATCTAGGATTGAATATTTCTTGAGCTTCTTGTTCCTTTATAAATCTAAAATTGCTCTTGTGCAAAATGAAAAATCAAATTTCAAAATTCTCATGTGGTTAAGTTGTGCTAAACTATTCTCACGAGACTGCATGCCAAAGACATGAACCTGGAGATAGCTTGATGATCCAGACGATCTCATGGGGCTGCTTGTCAAAATTAACATGAATCTCAAGATTTGTCACCCAGGTTAAAGCTAGGAAGAGTTTGTGGACGGCTCCTAGTCCAGGATCTTCTTGACTAAGATAGACCTTTAATCAACATCAACATTCATTACAAATGAAAAATGTTGTAAAAATTGGGTGATTGAGGTTCATTGAGCAAAATTATTCAATTTAGGACTTTTTGTCTCTAGGATGGTCGTTGTTAGCTTCTTGATCTCACATTAACATTCTGATATGACCATTATCACTTTAGGATCCCTATCGATGAACTTGCTAATTTTGAAGCTTTGCTTAAATTTTTATAATTCATCATTTTATCTTGAGCCTTTTAGCTTAGCTTTGATATATATATGTTCTAACATGATCTTGCTAGCGCTTTCATGCCTGATGTGTATTGAGTAAATAGTAAAAATCCTAGCTTGTTCTTTTGGGTAATTTCCAAAACTTCTTGTACTAAAAATTGAAAAATACAAAAATAAAGTCACTCCATTGCATTTCATGCATGCCCTTTCTTATGCCTTTTTCTTATTTCTGCATTTGTCATCTCTAGATGAGAGGAAGACGTGATTTCTTGATGACTCCATTGTCAAAGGGAAAAAAGATATAGAGAAAAAATGTTAAAAGGGGGAGCTATTTAGAGAAAAAGGAAGAAAAGATGAAATTTTGAAAAATGATGATCATAGTAAGGAGGAGCATCTAATTTGCATTCTTATGATCTTATTGATATTTCTAAACATGAATTGTAATTCTTGGAGCCTTACAATGATCAAATGTCAAATTGAACATTTGTTCTTTCATATGAATCTTAAGTGGGATCTTTGACTCTTCTCAGGAAATTAAAGCTTTCTTGCTTTCTTTTGCCTTATCTTGCTTGCCTATGCTAATTTGAAGCCAACATGGTCATTTCCATTGTATTCTCTTGCTTTTGGACCAAGTTGAGCCTTTGTGCGAAAACGTGAGTATTTTTATTTTTAAACCTCAAACTTACATTTTTTGGAAAATTGCCAATGTGTTCATTAAGGGAGAGATTGTGGATATTATAGGGATATGCTCATGATCTTAGGATGATGTTACGTTGGCAATGGTATTCAGGGTTTGTCGAAACACGTTTCAAAGAAAGTTCGGTTCTTTGTCAGCAATAGGCGGTCAGACCGGCCTATGTGGCGGTCCGACCGGCCACTACTGGTGGTTAGACCGGCCAAGGCTCAAGTCAAGTGGCTGGCGGTCAGACCGACCAGGAGGCGACGGTCTGACCGGCCAGAAAGGTGTTGTTGAATTTTTAGCCGGGCCAAAAATAGAGGGTGTAGACAAGAGAGGGGATTCTCCTACACTTGGTCTCATAATTTTTGGAGCTTTGAGTCAAAAGTTCTATTCATTTGAAATTTCTAAAGAGGTTTCGGATTTTTAGTGAGGAAATTTGGCTAAGTCCCTTTGTTAGACAGTCAGACCGGCTAGGTGACGGTCAGACCGGCTAGGGGGTGGTCAGATCAGCGATGGGTGACGGTCTGATCGATTTTGCCCTGTTTCGCTGGTCACCTTGGTGGTGATGATTGTAAGTTTTGTCAAGTTCATGGGTTTTAGTGCATTTGTGTTGCATGATGCATGTTATGACTAACGTGGGTCAAGTTGCGAAGAACTTGTTCTCGGAATCGGTTTCTTAGTTTATTGTTATGTAGGAGGCTTGGAGGTCAACAACGGTCAACGACGAGAATGATTGGGACTAGGCTTGGAGAGCTGAGGTTCAAAACGATCGAGGATGCCGGGTGAAGTCAGTGGACTTAGGCATGGCGCAAAATGGACAAGGATGACCGAACGGGAAGTTCGGTGAGATGGGTTGTATCAAGCAGTGCGGGGGTCGGTACAAGTGCCATGGTGGTTCTTGTGGGAGTCGGATGGGAGAGACTTGCCGATATAAAGAGAACCGTTGATCAACCTACACGTGGCGAAGCATGAGATTGCTTCATGAAGATTGGACTCGGTCTTTAGAGAAGGGCCGAGAAGGGGTATTTTGGTAACTTCACTAAAATACCGCATTGATGGCTTTTGGCTAAACCACGGCGCAAGACGGTGTAAAGAGAAGCAGTTTAGATCAAAAAAAGATGAAGACGACGCTTTGAAAAGCATGCGCGAGTGAAACCCATTTGTGTGTGGACATAACAGGTGCCCGTTTAGGTGTCTTCCTCTAGAAGCTAGCCTCCACTATAAAAGGGGAGGGTGCTGGTTGTGCACCTTCCAACCCCTGTATTAGAAAAACCCTAGTTTGTGTTTTGGGAGAGGAGAGGGAAGTAGAAAGGTTAGGGTTCTAGAGAGTTAGATTGATTATGTGCTCAAGTGTTGACCTTTTATCCTCCAGAATGGAGTGGCTATAAACCAACATCAATCTCAAATCAATCCAAGTAAGATTTCTCAAGATGAGTCTCTTTTTATTCTTACTCTCTCTTTTATGATTTTTGGGTTTTTGTTGATCCTTTGCTTTCTGGGCGTGATCTTGCCTGCTGTGACATATTAGAATGTATCTAGAATTATCTTGATCATCTTCTTCCCACGAGCAAGTTTTGACATCAATCTTCGGTTTTGCTCGGTTCTTGTGCCCTCCTTCTCTCATCCTTGAAATTTGTGGAACCTTAGTCTTGATCTTCCCAATCGTCGATTAGAATAGGTTCCTAACCTTCTTGATAAGTTATGGTAGAAATTTGAGGGGATTTGGATCACCGAATCAAAAGTTGAGCCGATTTGTGTTTTTGAGTTCGTGCTAATTTTACTGTTTATTGGGCTGGAGGTCAGACCGCCCCTTAGAGAAGTCTGACCGCCTAACTCAATTAACTCATTGTGAATTGAGTTTTTGGTGTTTTTTGTTTTTTGTTTCAGAGTTTTGATTGGATTCAATACAAGTCTTCCACTATACTTGTACATTAATCTTCATAACTCTCATAGCTATTAGAGCAAAAAAATATGTTGAATCCGATTAAGATAAAACAAAGATCATACTCCTACAACCCCCCCCCCCCTCTGGTTACCGTTGCGATCCAACAGTTTCTGTCGCCCAGCTTCCGTCGTCGGAGAAGAACGCCGCCCGTGGAGGTGGCAGCTTCTTCCTCATCAGGAGCTACTAGCAGATACAAAGCAATACGCTTATATTATATCCAGGAAGTTCTTCCGTTGTTTTCTTTTCTGCGAGGAAGTTCTACCGTTGTTCTAAGCTTTATCTGCACTTTCGACTCAAATAAATTTATTTTGAACTATAGGAATTCAGCTTTCAACTAAAAAATTCAAGTTGCAACTAGAAACTTCCGAAACTTTCAAATCAAATTTCGACTTCAAACTGAGAACTCACCAAGGAATTTTGAACATTCAATTGCCCCCAAAACTGGACACTTCTCGTGTGGGCGATGGGGGCGATCTCTGCATCAGACGGTTGATGCGATCGCGTGGGTGCATTGGATAGTGGATACAGGCATCCACTGCTAAAACTTAGCAACAGGTGTCCACGGAAAAACGTTTTTCATTCTGTAGTCTGTACAGTCTCGCATCGGCCATCAACTGTTCAAAATTGCGGCCGTTTTTTTAATAGAAATTTTACCAACTGGTAGTATACAGTGGTAGTATAAATTAAATTTGATCATTGATTTGTTAAGGCCATCAACTTTTCTTTGTATTTATAATTTTATTCGTGAGCATACATAGGATGAGATTTAGTAAAACTAAATCCTAACTAATCTAAATCGTTGAATAAAAAGAATAGATGACCCGTATTAAATTGAGTGTACCGCAAAAGAGCTCCCTTTTTTTTATAGGATTGCTAGTTCTCGGTTGCCTAATAATTTTAGAAATCTCAATCGAATTTTCTCACCTTTGGATCGGTGTGGAGATTTGTGTTTGGGAGTGTCGCAGCCGATGGCGTCGTCATCCTCTCTAACGACGGCAGACGATGGTGGCGGCAATGACGGAGTCGTCTTAACAACAAAGTAGGAGGAGGGTGGTGGAGGTTGGCGTGGGTGATGAGACCGAAGTATTAGGACGCGGTGGCAAATCCAGCAGCCGTTAAAGAGGTGATTAAATTTTTTTTTTTGTAAAATCAGGCAACTAACTAATTGGCAATCTTTTTTTAAAAAGAAGTTGTAAGAAGATAACCTCGCTTATGTCACAAATTTGGTGGAGCGGAGACCTAGATCGTCGCTCACTACATTGGATATCCTGGGAGAAAATGTCACCACCAAAGAGTAGTGGTATGGGATTCCGAGATTTGATGCTTTCAATATTGCTCTCTTGGGCAGTGGCATACATAGGACGAAAATAGAGGGGATATTAGTAGGACAAAGTTATTATAAGGTAAGCTAGCAAATACACATTTAAATGTCATGTGTAATATAAATTGATACATAAATTATGAGGAACAAAATTAAAAATGGAAAATACATTAAATATAATATCTTAATAATGAATAGTGCATTTCGAAAGACTAAAAATATGCACAAGTACCAATCTTAAGAATAAAATTAATTAAATTTATAATGCAACTAATGACAGAGGTACTAAGAGGATAAGAAGGGTGCAACGAGCAGAGCCGGTGCTCTAGCCCACTCGTGCCCCAAGGTGCATTGTAGGGACCCCGGATCTTCAGATTCAGGACCCTCTGTGTATAACTGCACTATTCCTTGGATCAGTAGCTAGTGCACACAGTTGCAACATTATTGTAATCAAAATCGTACACCTAAACTATAGATGAAGCAGATAAATTAATATTTAATAGCAAAAGGACCTTATGGTCAAGTCTTACAAAGTTTGCCACACAGGGCTTAGCAACAAAAGAGAGCTTGCAGCGGAAATCAACCATCTGGTGGAGGTCACCCAATATGCCCACAGGCAATCGAGTGAAGGACGCGACCTAATTCGCATAGTCTTCAAAGAAGTCTTCTTCATAGAACTCTGAGTTCCCTGGTTCACCCTCCTCTGCTGATTTAAACAGAGGGCGCAAAGCCGTGAGTACCTTGAATGTACTCAGCAAGTCGTAGGGAAATGTATGCACATAATATTCATGCAAGGCTTGACAAGGATAGCTTTATGGCTATTTTGCAGAAAGCAATATTTGACATTTAAATACAGTAAGTAGATTGCAAAGCACAATTTTAAAAGATTAATACATAAGTAATCAATTTTCTTTGAAACAACTAGTGAACACCCTGTTCACTTCCCAACCAACCACCACAACCAAAACTAGATTCGAACAACCCATTCCCAACATTTCAAGAAAATCTACCTCTTATGTGAAATCACCAGGCATGTCCATAACCGGGGACACGGCTATTCGAATAGTTTTACACTCTGCAAAGGTTGCGCACTTTACCCACAAGAGGTGATCGCTTGATACGACACACGTTTCCTTGGACGTGTGAATCAAGTAGAGACCACCATCAGGTCTTTACAAAGGTCCACTTGACTCGGTTCTGCTCTCGCTAAGGTTTCGCTTCTGTTGGGCTATACCCCCCCGAATTCGTGCCCCCTCTTGCGCCATTCCCATCAACACAGAACTGCCTTAGGCTTCTCTAATTATTACACCCGGTCCACCCCATCCTGGACATGTGGTTGCACGAGATGACCCAGATCAATGGTTCAAGGTTAAGTCCTTAGTGGTTGTTCAGACGAGACGTTTTCGCATTCCAAATGTGCTTCCCGCACCCACCTTTACCACCGCCCACTCGTCTGAGCATAAGCCATTTTCGTTCAACCCGGCCAAATGACAACCCTTGCCACAGCACAACAAATTTTAATCACAACGGCATCGCACCATAATTGTCACAACTGTGATCTCGCACCACAGTCGGACAATAGTGGTATCGCACCATAATTCCATATCTCATTAAGTCAAGTTCAATCATTCTTTGAGTAAGTGATCGTGAATCTATCGTATAACTAAAGCATTGGCTAAGCATAATACGATACCCATGTTGGTAGTACAATAATGTCCAACTAAAATAATCCATCCTAGGGTGTCCAAGGATTTATGTCATTCAAGGATACATGTCATTCACAACTTATCAAGGAGGCATAATGGTAATTAGGTAATTAACTAATTCCCGAAACCATTTGTTATAAAATTAGCGATGCATGTTTATATCAAATAATATACTTTTATAAAGATGGGTTCAATATGATCAAAGGTCTACGACTTGCCTTCATTGAAGAGTAGAGATGCTTCGGTCGTCGGGTCCACGAAGTCTTCCGAAACGCCGGAATCTATACGTGCAAACAAAGCTAAATAAATAAAACAACTCCAAATAAAATTCAAATAAATACCAAATAAGTACTAATAGGAAGATAATGAATTTAGAAATTTGAATCACTCGAATCGGAGTTCGAATGAAGAAGTTATGGCCAAAGGAAGTTGGAAAAACACATAAAATGATGGATTTAGAGATGTCTAGATTTTTGGAATTATTTTCCAATAGGAAAAGAAAGAAAATGCCATGCAGGCACCACTGGACAGCCACGTCAGCAAGGGGGTGACGTGGCCGCTGACTGGGCGTGACATGGCGCCACGTGGCGCAGCCACGTTGGACCCGCGGCGGCGCTGCCCAATGGCTTCGCCGGCTGGGCGGCTGCCAGCGAGGCCACCACGGCTAGAGGAAGTCGCGCGGTTAGGGCTCACGGATCTAGCGACGCGCACGAAGCGGTGGTCGGCGAGACAAAGAGCGGCGGCGGCGCTCGGGGCCCGAGGACGGGAGGTGCGCGACGGGATGCCCTTCTTTTGGCGATGCCGGAGGCGAGGTTGAAGGCAGCGGGGGAGGTCCAGAGGCGGCGCAATCGACGGCGGCGAGCTTCACGGTCGGCGGCGGCGAAAACCCGAATCGCAGCCGGGCTAGGGCGAGGGAGTGAGAGGAGGTAGAGGGGAAAGAGAGAGGAGTGCGAGGCGGTCCTGGTGCTCGCTTAAATAGGCACGGGGGAGACCCGGAGGAGGAGGAAGAGGAGGTGGTGTCGGCGGCTTTAATGGCGGGCGGGCGGGGGTGGGGGTCCGGCTGACTGCGTGGAGAAGGGGGAAAAGCGGGGTGCGCGGAGAAGGCGCGGGCGGCCTTGGCGCGAGGCAGAACGGGACGGGACGGACGGGTATAGGTGCTAGTTTGCAGTGAGGAAGCGGGGCGGTGTGGCAAGAACGCGGTGAGGCCGACACGGCGCTGGGCTTGGGGAGCACGGGGCAAGGCGGCGTGGCAGGAGCACGGGACGGGTGGCGCAAGGAAGGGGACAAGGATAGGAGCTAGGGCCTGCGAGGGAGCGGCGTGGCTCGGCGAGAAACACGGTGAGGGAG
This sequence comes from Phyllostachys edulis, assembly GCA_036346405.1. Lineage (NCBI taxonomy): Eukaryota > Viridiplantae > Streptophyta > Magnoliopsida > Poales > Poaceae > Phyllostachys > Phyllostachys edulis. The sequence continues at coordinate 54,481,465 of CM070547.1, read as the reverse complement.
CACGGGCGCGGCGGAGGCGGAGGTTGAAGACGACAATCAAGGCGGCGCTGACAAGGCGGGCCCACCAGTCGGCGAGAGCGGGCGAGAACGGGGAGGCGCGGTCGATGGTAGCCATCCAATTTTGATCGGACGGTGCGGAAGGGCTGTGGCGCTGCAGGAAGCGGCTACGGTGAACAGGAATGGTAGGGAGGAAACCGGCCCAAGAGCCAAGGGAGAATTTCTAAGGATTCTTTATTTTAGAAAATACCAGAAAAGCAAAAGCATTTTTAGAAAATAGCTAAAGCCGTCCAAAAATTCTATGAAAATTCACAGAAATCCCTTGAATTATTTAGAACTTAGTAAAAATATTTTCAGCTTAACTATTGCTTTTAATTTTTGCAAATAATTATTTTTAACATAAGGCAAAAGGAAAATCCAATTTAAAATCCAACAAAACTCAACTAAACCAACTTGAATTAGTTGAAGTTTAAATTAATTCAAATTAAACTACTTTTAAAATTCTAAATTACAAGTTAAGCTTTGGCAAATTAATAAAACCAAATGGTTAGTTTTTAAAGTTTTCAAAATTTTCAAAAACTCAGGAAATTTGGGATGTTACATGCATCTACCACTGCTCCTAGGTAAACAAGGATGGCACTTGATGACTTCACCTGATTCTATTGGATCGACAAGGCGACTAGAAGGGGTGTGTGAATAGGAGCACCTACACTTTTGTGACCTCGACGGTATTCAACTTCTTCACTTTACTAGCTATGGAAGCTATAAAAATCACGAACACAAGCACATCAAATGTTTTGCCCTGAAACCGAAAATCACCGAGGCAAAACCAACCTACTGGTCTCACTGCCAAGAGTTGGCCGGTCTGACCACTGGTTGCAAGAAAAGCAGCTCGTGAAGATCTCAAATGAACCTTACTTTTGATTCTCATATTCAAATCCTGTTACTTTTTATAACATCCCATTTATTTTAATTTCAAAACTTTTTTGAGTAGTTTAGCCCTCTAGAAAATTTCACCAAATTTATTTGAATTTAATAAATCTTAAATTGGAATTTTCAAAGTCAAAACAATTTAATGTGATTAAACTAAACCTCAATTAATTCCAAAATTATTTTATTTGAGTTCTTTGTGCTTGGAAGTATGTTTCAGAATTTTCTGGAATTTTTCCAATGTCATTTGCTATTTTTAATTTGCCATTTGGTTTTTCTGTATTTTCTAAAATAGAATATTATTTAGAATCCAGGAAATTCGAGTGGGCTGAATTCTTTCCCGCGTCCCAAACCCTTTTCTCTTTCCAGCCTAGTTTTGCGTGCACCGTAGCCCAGCACGATCCACCGCATCGTCCGGTCCACGTGCGCCACATGTCACGCGCTCGCCCACTATCGCTGATAGGTGGAGCCCACCTATCAGGCCATCGTCGCTGTCTCCTAGTCAGACTCCCCTTTCCTTTGTCGCTTCGCCATCGTAGTCGTCTTGGATTCTACCTCCCTAGCCTATTTAAAGCCCCAAGGATCCTCGTCTTCCTCACCCCTGCCTCTCATCGTGCCTGAAAACCCTAGCCACCGCCTCAAGGTCGTCACCTAGCCGTCGGAATCGCAAGAAGAAGCCGAGCGCTACCGTAACTTCTATCGTTGTTTTCCTCTGCCATCGGTGAGCCCTAGCCCCTGTTGTCGCCACCGTCGGGATCGTAATGACTAGATCTACACCACCGTCATCGAAACTCGTAGAGTTGTCACCGCTTAAGCCTCACCGTCGGTTAGCTCCGTCCACCACCGGCTGCTACTTGTACTCCATCGAGTTTGTCGTCGCCTTAGCTACCCGTCGCAACCTTTCGCTTGCTCCGTCGTGGCCACTACCGTCATCGACCCTTGGTTCCTGAGCCACTGCCATTGTCGAGCCGACGTGTCTACCATGCCACCGCCACCTCAGCCACGAGCTTGCATGTCAGCTATGTCAGCGCTGAGTCAGCCACTACCCGCGCCCGCACCAGATCCAATCCCATGTGGACTTGGTCTACGGTGAACCAAGCCACAAACATTTGGACCCCCACATGTTAGAGCCCTAGTTCATAGACCCATGAGCTGTAGACCCGTGGACCAAAATCTGTGGACCTAGTCCATAGACCGTGGGTCCCACCTGTTAGTCATTATTTCTTATTTTCGGGATTTTCTTTTAATTCTGAAATTCATTACTGACACAATAATTCGAGATTTCTTTTTGAAAGAAAATTTCAAAAATCCAAAATAGAGTTTTCTCTATCTTTTTCTTAGATTTATATATTCCAAGAGCCCGTTCTTCCTCATACGAACTCTGATTGAGCTCATTCAGGTTTCTAAATTATGCTAAATTCAAGATCCACCTTCATGTGATTTATTTAATTTTTGGAGTTCCTTTGTTTCTCTGTTTTGTATTTATTTGTGTTTTTCCTTTCATTTGCGAGTAGACATTGATACTTCGGGAGCTTTCGAGGAAGGAGAAGTTGATCAAACTCAAGACCAGTACCAAGTCTTGTTTCAAGGCAAGTTGTACCTTTCACCATGTTGAACCCAATTTTTTAAAATTACCTTGATTCAAACTATTGCATGTTATTTCAATTATTTAAATTTTTAAATGCTTTGGGATTAGCTATACACCTACTTGTTTCTATCCACCTTGTTCATTGTATTACCATGATCATTTGTCACCCTAGCTTAGTTAATTACTAGCTAGTATTATCATAGCACCAACGTGGGTTGGTTAGATAGGATTAGTATGCTTAGCCATGCAACGGGTCGTTGCTATCATTTTGAGTTGTAAATTTAAACTTGACTAAGTGAATATGGAATGCTTTGTGGAAAGCTGTGTGAAGTATGATATCAATTGTTTGGAGAAATATGAATGTTGGTAACTTGTAGTAACTTGGCAGTTTTACCTTGGTCAAATAAGTACTTCACTTTGTGCACCATTGAACTGAGCCATAACTGTACAACCACATATCTGGTATGAGACATGCCTAACTTAGTAGTTATGAAGTCTTGACATTGACTACTCAGGCAGTAGGTTAAGCTATGTGCTAGGGTGGAGGTGTGATTCTCTCTGAGTGGTTGACTCACATTTATGAGTGGTTCGTTGTTTCCACGTTCAACGGTGTGTGACGGGCCAACAACCTATGCAGGGATTGGTGCCGACAGTATGCACAATGTGAGGGTCAATTATTGAGATGAAGTTTCGGAAGGGTTTTATTATGATTGGTTATAACTATACTGGCTATATCATGTGGGTAAAATGTACAACATCTGTAGAGTGTTAATCAATCTATTTGAATAGCCGCGTCCGCGATCTTGGAGATGCTCAGGGATTTCACACGAGGGGTAAATTTTCATAAAATAATTGGGAGGGACAGCTGTGTAGTTAAACTCATGTGGCTATGTGAAAGAAATTGATTAGGCTTCGTAATCTTTATGAAAATACTTGTTAAATTATTATTGTTTATTTGTTTTAAATATGCTTTCAATCTATTATTTGTATTCAAATGCAAGTGTTGCTTTTCCAAAATAACCATAGAAGCCATTTCCTTTGAAATAAGCCATCATCTATAATTGTATTACATGGTGCAACTTGTTGAGTACTCGGAGTACTCATTCTTACTGCAATCATCCAGCTGAAGTGGAGGAGTCTTCGTCTACTTTTGAGGAGTTTCATGAGGAGGTTGATCGCTAGATCTTGATCCCAGTTGGTTGTCTATGGCAAGTCGATGGGTTTCTGCTGGAGTTGCTTCCGTTTTGCTGCTTTTTCTTTATTTAGTGCTTAGCCTTACGTGGCTTAATAAGTGTAAACTCGACCTTAAGGTCACAACCATTATTTATTAATCAAATTAGTCGTTTATCCTTATATGCATCTTGTGTGGAATGATATTCATCTATGTTGACACTATGTGCACTAGCGTGATCTTGGACTTATACATTGCAAACAGAGGGTCCAGATTTGCATATTTGGGCCCCAACAGTTTTCAACCATAGCTCATCATAAGGTCATGAACCTATTCTAATCGACAATCGGGACTATCGAATCCATGGTTCCACGAATTTCTTGGATGAGGTCAAGAAGGCACAAGAACTGAGGAAATTCAAGCTTTGATCCAAAAAACTTGCTCGTGGGTAGAAGGTGATCAAGATGACCCTAGATCAATTTCCACAAGTCCTTGCAAGCTAGATCATAGTAAAAGACCCAAGGAAAACCAAAGGAACATACAAAATCCCAAAGGCATTAAAGAGAGCAAGAACAAGATAGAACTCATCTTGGAGCAAAACTTTGCTTGGATTGATTCAAGAGATTGTTGGTTTACAGTCATTCCACTATAGAGAACAAAATCTTAACACTTGAGCATTCAATCAATCCATCTCTCTCAAACCCTAGCCTCCTCTATTTTTACTTTTCCCAAATCACAAATTATGGCCTCTTTCTTGGAAAACTTCAAGATGCAAACCCTGCACCTCTTCCTTTTATAGTGGAGGCTAGGTCAAGACAAAAAATCTTATCAGGTGCCCATTAAGCCCACACACAAATGGGTTGATATTCACACACGCTTCTCAAAGCGGATGACGAACCGGGTCTCCCGAATTTGTCTCTTCTTGATCTTCATCTTCTCTTAACCTAAACCGCCTATCCTTACACCATCTTGTGCCATGGTTTCTCCAAAGGTCACCAACCCGGTATTTTGGCGAAGATACCAAAATACCCCTTCTCGATCCTTCTCCGAAGACCGAGTCGAATTGACGTGAAGCAATCCCATGCTTCGCCACATGTAGGTTCATCATTGGCTCTCTTTATATCGGCAAGTCTCTCCCATTCGTCTCCCACCGGAACCACTATAGCACTTGCACCGACCCCAAGACACTTGATGCAACCCGTCGTAACGAACTCGCCGTTCGGTCCCTTTTGTCCATCTTGTGCCATGTTTGAGTCCAACCACTTCACCCGTCATCCTCGATAGTTTTGGACCTCAGCTCTCCTAGCCTAGTCCTGATCATCCTCGCCATTAATCATTATTGACTCTGAGCCACCTATACAACAATTGACTAAGAAATCGTTTCTGGGCATAAGTTCTTCGCAACTTGACCCATGTTAACCAAAACATGCTTCATGTAACACACATTCACTGAAACTCATGACTTTGGCCTAACCAACAAAAATCATTGCCTTCCCGATGCATGAAATAACAGTTATCGGCCAGACCGCCGCCTATGGCTGGTTTGATAGCCGCCCCACCAGTCTGACCGCCAACCAACTGCCGATCAAACCACCTGGGACTTAGGAAATTTTCCTAAGTCTCATACTTGCAATCTCTCAGGAAATTTCAATCTCTATCTAATTTTTCCTCAAAAGTCTATTTTCAATGAGACCAAGTGCAAACGCATCCTCTCACCTTCCTACACACGTGATTTTTGGCCAATTCCAAAAATATAACATTTTCATTGTTGGACCCCTGGGCGTGTAATACCCGAAGACCCTATGTGTGTACTATACTAGTCCCATGATCAGTAGCTAGTACACACATTCACAAAATTTAGCATTTACAAATACAAAATAAAGCAAAAGGGTACTTAACTTAAGAGATTACAAGTTATTACATCAATGGCCGACCGACCAAATAAAAGCAGGTTTCAATAGAGTAAAAGTAGCAGCGGAAGAAGTAATAAAAGTAGAGACATTACAGCGGCATGCCCATCCAACCCTCAGGAAACAGACAAGAAACAAGGCCTAGATAGACCCGTCACCGAACCCTCCGATTTCGAGTACGAAGAATGTATCGTCGGGTGTTGGCGGCGAATCTCTTTGGCTATTGTCTAACGGCAGCTCTGGTGATGCTCAGGCAACGGCGAAGGGCTCTGGAGGTGGCTCTAAAGGCAAGGAAGGCAACGGTGCACTCCACGGTAGCAATGTGTCACTGGCAGCAAAGGAATTGGAGGTGTAGGGTTTCGGTGACCGAAACTCAAATCCCAAATTGCAGCGGCACTCGAGCTCTCGGGACAAAGATGGTAGGGGTTTTGAGATGCGGGAAGCAGGGCGAACCTCAGGTATCTATTTATAGGGGTCGGGCGACACAGGATAAGGAATCCCCAAATCAATCTCGTTTCAGTCATGAACGAATTTGGAGATTAGATAAGATACGGTTTCTGATTTTGTGGGATTTGGATGTGGGAGAATAGGAGATAGAGTTTGGCACGTTTTCTAGAAGGAGTTTAGTTGGAAAAGCGGCGTTGTTGGCGGACAAAGGCTTGGACTCCATTAGGAAGACGGCTTGGGAGACGAAGGCGGGACTGAGAGGAGGGGCCCACCTGCTAGTGAAGGTTAGCGAACGCGAATGTTCGGACCGCCTGAACCATTCATCAGATCTGACCGTCCAACCTTGATCGGACGGTCCATACCGATTGTGACCTTCGGACCGTCCGAACAGCCCAACTTAATCAGACCATTTGAATACGATCGGACGGCTCGGACTGATCTGAGCGCACGTGAAGAGAGAGGAAGAGACTGACATGCGAGGCCCGCATGTCAGTTGGAGGCGGGGCGCGCGCGACGCTAGGCCACGCAATGCTAGGCCGGAAGGGTTAGGGTTGGGTTTAGGCCCAAAGACTATTCTGAGATTTTTAATAAGTTTTCTATTTTAATAAATAGCAGAAAATCCAAATGGCAATAGAAAATAGCAAATGAACTTGGAAAAATTCTAGAAAAATCTAGAAAATATATCCAAGCACATAGAATCCAAATAAAATAGTTTTGACCATTGTTCATGTTGACTTTAATCATATTAAATTGTTTTGGTATTAAAAGTCCAATATTAAGCTTTTGAATTAAATTCAAATAAATCCAAATGTTGAATTCCCCCCTACTAACTATTTAAAAGATTTTTAAAGCTCAGAAAATTGGGATGTTACAGCCAACGATGAAGAACCGTGGCGGCGCGGTGGAATTTCATGTGGAGAGCTCACTGGAGATGATAGGGAAGCTCGGGGCAGCTTGAAGATGCTCTCGGGGTGCTCCTAGCATAGAGAATCGGCTCGGGGTTCACCAAGAGGGAAATGGAGGTGAAGGCGGCTTTGTCGGCCGGAGTTGGGGAAGAAACAAGGTTTGGCGAGTTCCTATGAACCAAAAGCCGAATTAGTTGAGGGGAAATGATCTTGGCATTCTAGAACACATGTTGATGCAGATGGCGTGAAGAAAAACCTTTTGGGGCGGCGGGAATGGCGTTGGTGGCCTGGCGGCCGAAGTAGAGCTCGAGCTCTACTTGTGCTCAAGCTCAATGGAGAGGGTAGAAGGTGGAGGATGGTGAGGAAAGGAAGAGAGAAGGCCTTGGCAGGCTTCTTATTGATGGAGGAGCGGAGAAACTCGTGAGGGAGGAGAACGCTCACGGGAATGGTGCGGCAAAGCTCTTAGAGGTTTTGACGAAACAACGGCCAGGGTTGGCGAGCTAGGGTAGGCATGGGCAAGCGGAGGTGATGGGGGCGGTTGGGCGAAACCCAGGGTGCGGCCAAAACGGTGGGTGTGCGGCGACGGGCTCACGAGCGGGGCAGAGCTCATGTGGGTGTGAGCTGGCGAGGGCACGCGTGAGGTAGACGATGAGTCTGGGCAGTGGGGCCCACTGCCAACGAGAGGTGAAAGAGAGAGTGTGGAAGGTTTTTGGTTTTGGATTTATGTCTGGATTGTTTGCTGAATTTTTATTTCAAGCAATCGAAGTCAAAATTTTATGAAACATTTTTTGAGGGCTCCTGACCTAATGTAATTCCTTATGTAAATTTTTCAGAAGTTTATCCCTTCTAAAATTTTCTCTAAAATTCTTATAACTTTATGTTCTTATGTAATTGTATTTTTTATTGTTAATAACAATTCATATAAGTTGTTTAGTAAAAAAAATTTCCCTGAGCAATTATGCTCAAAATAATTCTCTCAAGCATTTTTATTTTGTTTTAAATCAATTTCCTTTAAGTGCATGTTTGTTTGTATTTTCGTATTTGCTTTTAAAAGAAAGTTCAATTTTCAAACATGGGTAGATTTTCATATGCGAAATGATCAAAGTGTTTTTCCCAATGCATTCCTATTATGTAATCCCAATTTATGCATTTTGGGATGTTATATTCATTTTCGACTGGTCAGACCGCCGCATGTGGCCGGTCTGACCGCCAACCCAAGGCCGGTTCAACCGCTGGTGACTAGCCAATCTAACCACCCATAGGGCCGGTCAAATCTCCTCAGCCTGAAAAGAGCTAAAACTTTCCAAAAACGAGGGTTTCTCCAAACGCCTCAATTCTATTGGCAATTGTTTAACACACTAAGATTAGGATCATCTACCCATTATCTCCCTAGATTCTTTGTTTGCAAAAGTTCTTCGAGGAAGATACTATTTTAACAGTGGATTCATGATTGCTACATCGGTGAAGGATATATTATGTTCAGAGTTGATATCTCATAAAGCTATCCTAGTGATCATCATAATCATGTGGAATATTTGGTCATCGAGAAACCGATTGGTCCTCTCTGTTTGACCTCCTATTTGTGGGTGGATTGCTGTGCTGAAGAATAGCTCGGTTCCCAACAGTTCGTGTACGCTATCCCAAAATCGGGAGGTGAACTGAGGTCCTCAATCAGAGGTTATAATCCTTGGCACACCATGCACATGAATGATGTTATCCATATGGAGATCTGCAAGTTTTGCTCCATTGTAGGTGGTGCTATCCGAAATAAAATGTGCCACCTTGGTTAGGCGACCCACGATAACCCATATGGAGTCGCGCCCATTTCGGGTCTTTGGTAACCCTATTATGAAATCCATATCGATTTCATCCTATTTCCACTCAGGAATATTAAGCGGTCGAAGTAATCCCGCTGGACGTTGGTGTCTCGCTTTAACATGTTGGCATACGTCGCACATGGCTACATGGGCAGCAACGTCTCGCTTCATACCAGGCCACCAGAACTGTTTCCGGAGGTCCTGGTACATCTTGGTGCTTCTGGGATGAATGGAGAGGGGAGAATCGTAAGCTTCTTTGAGGATTAGCTCCTTGATATCATGATAATTTGGGACACCTAGCTACTGTCTACGCATGATTAATCCACTCACGTTCTCAAAAAATTCTGAATTTTCATCTTCTTGTAGTTTGTGCTTGATCTCGGCAATTGTTGGGTCTTTGAGCTGAGCGGCTTGGATCTATGATTTGAGGGTATGTTGCAGTACCAGGATAGCAACATAACCTTCCTCAACCACTTCCAAGTTGAGCCTTTGGAAATCTTCATGCAACATCGGTTGATTTGCTTCGATCGATACGCTCATGCAGTGAAGTTTTCAGCGGAGGGCGTCAGCTACAATGTTGGCTTTACCAAGGTGGTAATGAATGCCTAAGTTATAGTCCTTGATTAATTCGAGCCATCTTCGCTGCCTTAGGTTCAGATATAGCTGTGTGAAGAAGTACTTCAGACTTCGTTTAAAGCACGATAGTCGACGCACATCCGCAGACTGTCATCCTTCTTCTTTACAAAAAAATGAGGCTTCCCCATGGGGATGAGCTAGGATGAATGAATCCATTGTCCAACTATTCCTTGAGTTGTTGCTTCAGCTTAGCCAATTCGTCGGATGCCATTTAATAAAGTTGCTTGGACATAGGTGCTGTTTTTGGTACAAACTTTGTGTCACGATTCGACAGCATTCCCGGCAATTCATCCAGAAACACATCAGGATATTCGCATACCACGGGAACCTGACTAAGCTCTGGGATTGAGATGGAATAATGCTTGGGCTACTGCAATGGAGTGGCATAAGTGGGAGTAAAAAGGACGCGTTCTCTGTCAAGGTTGACAAGAGAGACAGCTCATTTCGGGCAATCGATTACTCCCTGGTATTTGGCTAGCCAGTCCATCCTAAGAATTACATCTAACCAGTTTTATCTATCATGATGAAGTTGGCTTTGAATCCTACCCCATTGATTTCAATATGAACACCAAAACATCTGAGTTTTGCCTTCAGGATAGACCCGAGGGAGTGAATTAGCATAATGCTTTTTAGTGATGTGGTTTCTAGTTTTTTTTCGCATCGCAAACTTCTTAGAAACAAAAGAATGGGTTGCTCCAGAATCAAATAGCGTCAATGTAGGTATGGAGTGAATGAGAATCGTACCCATCACCACATTTGGCGATGCGTTAGCCTCCTCGGCGATCGTATGGTTCAAATGGCCGCGTCCAAAGCCTTACGCTGGCTTGGGGGCTTGCTGTCCTCCTTAACCTCGTGCGAGGCCCTTAGGTTGCTACTGACTCCAAGAGGTTGAGGTTGAGGCACTAGAAACTTCCTCTTTTGGCACACATTCGCATAGTGCTCGCGTTCGTCGTAGTCGAAGCAGGTGACGTCTGCTGCTCGGTTTTGAGTACTAGACGACTGTCCTCCACAGTTATATTGTTGAACCGTGACCTCTGAGGGTGAGGAACTTGTGCTTGGAATCTCAGAGGTGGTGCTGCCGAAGGATGAGCATTTGATGGTTGCCAAACGCGCGGTCTTGGTGGCCGCTGCTTACTGATTTTTGTGCAAGCCACTTGCATTTGCGGCTCTCCATGACTGTTCAGGTGCTATCTTCGACCTGGATAGCCTTGTTAATCAAGGTCTGGAAGTTGGGGATGTCATGGGTAGCGAGAGAACATTTCATCTCGTCATTAAGGCGCTCCCGGAATAGAACAACCTTTCTTCCTTCGGTTGGTATCTCGGACGCAGCATAGCAAGCAAGATAGTTGAAGTGATGGAGAAACTCCATCACTGTCATGTTCCTTTGGCGGAGTTCATAGAACTCCCACTTCTTGATGTCTATAAGACCAGAGGGAATATGGGCATTGCAGAATGCTTCCTTGAAGGCGGCCCATGAGATGGTCTGGCCTTCAGGAAGGATGGCCAAACGGTTCTCCCATCAAGCTGCTACTACGCCTTATAGCTGGTAAGATGTGTATAGCACCTTCTCTTCATCATTGCACTGGGCAATAACCAATTTTCTCTCGACAGTGCAGAGCCAGTCATCGGCGTCGAGAGGATCAACTACTGATGCAAAGGTCAGAGGCCGAGTTCGCATGAAATCGCCCATCCTAGACGATGGTTGGTTTCCCGCAAATCCGTTCCCTCTGACAGCAGTGCCGAAGGTGACAGTGTTTTGCACCAATTGCTAGAGCAGAAGGGTGTTCGTTTGCCAACCTTGCTCGATCATGGCCAGGACTTGTGCCATGGTGGGCGGTGGCAGCAGAACTTTAGGTTCTTCGGTGGATGCAGGCTGAGGTTGCTCAGCTGGCGTCGATGTAGAAGGATGCAGCAGGTTGGGTTGCGGAGGGGTAGGGGCCTCACTTCTTGGTTGCTGTGATACAGAGGTAGCTCCTATCTCCATGAGCTGACGAATAGAGCGTGTTACCAGCATCCTAACATACATAGTGCAGTATAAACAAACGTGCACCAAATGAAGGGGAAATAAGCACAAGTTAAGCGCATCAGCAAGTATTATCATCCCAACTAATTTAACTTGTCCAAACTGAAAATATGCATATTTTTAAACTTTAGGGGCACCACACATGAATTTAAACATAAGGGTCAAACTTACAGGGCGTGCTTGCCCATTGTTTGCACATTACAAAAGAGAGCAAATGAAACATCATAGGTAGCATATTACAACTGGGTTGCAGCAATATCATACAATAGTTCATCCTACAAAATGTCCAAAAGTGCTCATGCTAAGTCCTACAAGTGAGCACTAGACTATCTACCGCAGTTTAGTCGTCGAAGTCACGCCATGCAGCTCCTGAGGACTTCGAGGCAGTAGTGGGTCAAGGAGCTCAGCCTCCTTGTGCTCATCACAGGGAAGACGATTTTGCTGCATCATCCATGAAGACTCCTCCATCCCCGAGCAAATGGCCATCACCCGACGGCGGTGACTAATTGCCGACATGTGGGGACGTCGGGCACGGGACTGGATGCGGATGATGGGATCTGGTAGCTCCTCAGCGGGTGCTAGTACGGCATCCTCTCCCCACAGTAGCTCCCGTGAGAAGAACCCCTGGGCCACCATCGGCGCGATGCTATCCTCAAGCGTGGAGATCCTCCGGCGGGCCTCTAGTAGCTCACAGGTCACCTGACAAAGTTATCCGTCGAGAGACCTCACAAGGCCGGCAAGGTGCAGGTGGGGAGTGAGGAACTACCCCCCCCCCCCTCCAACCAGTAGGTGTAACATCCCAAAATCTAAATTCTGGGATTATGTAATATAAAGGCATTAGGAAAAATCACTTTGATCATTTGCATATGAAATATAATATGTTAATTTTGGTTTTTGAATTTAAAAGCAAAACTTGAACTACAAACAAAAAGGTGCTAAAAGGAAATAGAAAAAACAAAGTAAAAATATTTGATGAGAGAACTATTTCGGGCATATTATCCCAAGAATAATTAACAAAAGGTTTTATGAAATCTTATTTAGAAAAACAATTACAAAAGAGCAAAATAGAAACTTGTCCGAATTTTATAGAATTTCACAGGAGGTCTAAACCTCTGAAAAATTTATAGGAGAAACTATGTTAGGTCAGAAGCCTACACAAAATTTTTTATTAATTTTGGACTTATCATGACCAGTTTTAAAAATCGAACAATAATTGGGCAGAAAAGAGAAAACCTAAAACCTAACTCATCCCTCACCTCTCTCTAACCTGTGGGCCCTACCCCTAGGGTTCTTCCTCCATCTCGGCGCGGCAGCACCAGCGCATGCTCATGATAGCTCCGCCGTGCCCGTGGTTTTCCCTCACCGCCCCGGTTTTGCCACCGGCCACACCTACCGCGTCACCTCGCCATCAAGCCGCGCCCATCCCTGCCCTAGTCGCACCTTGCTCCAGCCCGTACGACCATCCAAATCTCTGAGAGCTCCACTGACCTGCTCGAGCTCTTCCTCGTTGATCTCTACCCCTCCGCCTATATAAAGGCCACCCCGAGCTGCGTCTCAGCTTTTCTAACTCAGTGCGCATCATCTCCTTCTTCCTCTTCCACTCAATCAAGCTCTAGAGCTCAAGAAGCACGAGCCCTAATTCGGTCGTGCATTGCCACCTTCGTCCTCGATGTCGTGAAGGGTTTTGTATCACCCATACCGCGTCATATCATGTTCCATTGACCACTGATGCCATCCCCTCACTTGATTTTGTACTCGATTCACAGGATTAGCTGAATCGACCCTTCGTCCTCGCCTCCGACCAGAACCGTCGCTCCATTCGTAGTCAAAGCTCCACTGCACCCTAAGCCGATTTTTCATGTTTGGAGCATCGCAGGACTATCACCAAGCTTCTCCGACCATTGGAATACAATCTCCTACACCTGAGCCTCTTCTCCACGTGCGATCGACCTCGCCGTCTCGGCTCACCGTCAAGCTGTCAACTCTGACCACCCTCGACCTTCTTCTCGCTTCTGGTATGTTCCGAGTAGACCATAGAAGCTCATGCGTGCATTAGTTTGACAAGGGCGTAGCTCAATCGAGCTCATGCTCGTTGTCGTTGTGGCTCCGCCACATGACACTAGCGCAGCACAGTGTTAGACCACCTCCTGCCTCACCGTTGGTGCTGGCAGGTGCGCAAGGGTATGGAGATTTTGTTTTGGGCACTCTCCGACCCCTATGAGTATCACGCCACCGGCAAGACGCGAGGGCACGAGTGCCACCGCACGACTTTTGCCGGACGAGCACCGTAGATTGTCATTAGCATCTTAACTACGATCATTAATACCAAATGAATTTTTAGTTATTGGATTAGCCCTAATGATTGACTGGCATGCGGGCCCCACAATCACTTAAGCACACAGCTCACCGCCCCATGGACCGCGCACTGTGCGCATGGACCACACTTCCTTCCGACCATGTAGTCGAAACTTCCTTTCCACCACGTAGTCGAAATTTCCTTTCGACCACGTGTAGTCAAAACTCCCTTCCGACCACGCATATTCAAAACCTCCATCCGACTATGTGTAGTCGAAACAGTGAACAATACTCGAAACTAGATTTACCAAACCAAATAATAATGAAACCTTAATAACTTTTGTTACAAAACTCCAAACCGAATGAAATTTGTCTCTAAATTTGTCTAAAATCATAATGTACCAGAATATGTAAAAATATTTAATTTTTATCTTTGTTGATTTTTTGGATGTTATTTAATTCGTTTTTGGCTCTTTTTAGACGTCGATTATTCAGGTTATTATTGCGACGATCAATCAATCTTACCTCCAGAATAGCAAGAGCAAGGCAAGCACCTCCTTTGATCATGTTGATCCTAGTATTTTACTTATTGTACTTTGTTTTGTAAATTCTATTATGCATGCGTGTATGTTGTGTATAAAAATGCTATTATTGGGAAATTGGTAGATGTATTCCTAATTGCTGCATGTACCTCCTTGAAATATTTATCCCTTACTATTGTAGCCTTTATAATATGGGTTAGACACTATGTAATTTCAATTGGGGATTTTTTTTAGTACGATTGTCGCACAAATGCAACGAGAACGGTAGGTTTTTCCGAAAAACTGATAAAAGGATAATATGATAATTTGAGAATTTAGGATATTTTGAAAATGGTCCAGAGGAGATAACTCTGTTATTTTGTTTGAAAACAAAATACAAATTTTAGTTTTTAGACGCGGGCGAGTTATATTGTATTCTGAAAAAATGAGGATTGTAACTCACTAGTAGATAGGGTGGAGATCTCGCCCGTAATCGATTAAGGACTGAAGCCAGCAACTCCGAGACTAAGACCTAATCGTACAACCGTATGTGCTAGTATGGGATAGCTATAGCTAACTACGTTATCAAATTTTAGCCTTGCATGATAGTAGGCAGGAGCAGTGCGAGCAATTTCTATTGTCATCACAACTGTGAATGGCTCACTCCCACGGGTTTCTATCCGTCAAGTGAGGGACTCGCTCAATAGGTTTCTATCCATTTAGCAAGGACTCCTCTTACTATGGGTTTCTATCCGAGTAATTGAGGATAATCATTTGCAGGGCTAATGCAAGATTAGGGCTAGATAATTTAAAGGCTGCATTGCGAACTCTAGGCTGCTTACCTTCGGAAGTGAGCAGTGATATAGAGATATTCTAGGCAACTGGAATACTGCGTACTATGGGTAAAGTTTTACACCTCTGCAGAGTGATAAACTATTCGAATAGCCGCGCTCGCGGTCATGAGCATGCTTAGTGCAACTGGTATGATGGTAGTTTTGATTTTTTTTTTCCAAAAACTGGGTTGTCACAAAACTTGGGTATTGACATGAGGTTTTCATTTGTGGAGTTAACTGCCATTTCTATAGCTGTATTGCTATGTCTATAGCGGAATTGCCATTTCTATGGCTGGATTTACTATGTTTATAGCATAACTGCCATTTCTATGGTTGAACATGAATTTATCAGTGCCATTTCTATGGCTGAACATGGTTATATTTTTGCTTGCAACCGATTAGGGTTGCGGGTGTTGTTATTTTTTGATTCAATGTCTTACTTACTGTCCTGTACTTATTTATACTGCTCTTTCAAATTCTGTTGCAAATTATTACTATAATTATTGCAAATAAAAATGGCTTTGAGCAAAATAACTTATAGATTAGAGCCTCTTTATTTGGCAGCCTTGCATCTAATAGAATCTTTGTGATACACTACAAGTCTTGCTGAGTACACAAGTACTCAATCTTTCTTAATATGTTGTTTAGAGATCGAAGATGCGCAGATACCAGACAACAAGTTCTTTGCTTCCGGCACCGAAGGGTTCGGTGACGGGTCTGCCTAGGCCTTGTTCCTTGTCGGTTGCCTACGGGATCGAATGGGTATGCCGCTGGACTTTTGCTACTATTACTATGTCTTCCGCTACTATTTATTTTGCTTACTCTAATGACTGCTTATTTGGCCGGTCGACCGATGTTGTAATAGCTTAAGTAGAATACCCTTTTGCTTTACTTTAGTATGAATTTGTTTGGATGTGAATGCCAAATGTTGTGAATGTGTGTGCTAACCATTAATCCTGTGACTAGCACGGTATAAACATAAGATTTTTGAGTATTCCACGCCCGAGGGTCTGACAGTAGGTGTGTTCCTCTCGGTCTGCAGTCTGTGCCGGCAAGTGGAAGAATGGATCCTCTAGCTCCAATAGCTCGTGCCGCAGGCGTACGATAGCGACGTAAGCCTTGTCATATAGTGACATCAGAACTATCGTGCCCCTCCCGTAGTAATGGAAGGCGGGGTCTCCGAAGTGACATCCCTGGATGAGCACCTGGGTGAGCTACTCAGTGGACGTCGTGCTAGACGGCGCACTGAAGGCCGTATACTAAGGCGTATGCGGCCACTCCACATGCTACAGCATCACCCATAAGGTATGTTGTAGTGTACCTTCCTCGAAGGCACTGATGCGGTACTAGGGTTCGCAGTGGATAGCCATCTACATGTTTAAGAAAAAGGAGAGTTAGTGAACATGTAGTAAGAGACATGGATAAGAAATGACATTAGACAGGAAAAGAATTTCAGTACAAGTTTTTACCCATTCTCTAGTTTATTTAACTAATCCCTATGGCTCAATTTCAGGTTATACTACCCCTTGGTCTTTATATATAAATAGACCTTTATAATATCACTCAATTTAACTGCAAATGAAGGGAGGAGGGGTTCAAAGAATAGTACATCACATTATTTTCAGCAAGTATTACATTCTGAAATTTTGGGGAAAAATGCATCTCGAGTGATATCCATATTAGGAGGAACTTTCAAAAGAACATTGGGTAGGATGTATTAAGGACTTTTTCAAAACAATTTGGCTCTGTTTTAAGGTCCTAAAAGTAATTAAAAACTTTTATTTACAGAGAGCACCCCATCTCACAAAACTACAACTAGTTTGAATGGGATAAGAGAAGATGACCAAAAGAAAGATTTTAGATGAGAGAAGAATGCTAAGAGAGGTAAAATTAGCAAAAATTCCTTAATTTTCAGAATCATTCTTATGATTAGATTAGGTTGTATTTTGAAATCAAAGTCCTAATCTAATGGCCATTCTATATAAGGCTTGTCCTACAGTCAGTATAGTTCTGATACCAAACGCTGTCGGACCCTTAGGCGTGGAATACCCAAAGACCCTATGTGTGTACTGTACTAGTCCTATGATCAGTAGCCAATACACACATTCACAATATTTGGCATTCACGTCCATACATTCATATATACAAAGTTATTACATCAAAGGCCGACCGGCCAAATAAAAGCAGGTATCATAGAGTAAAAGTAGCAGCGAAAGAAGTAATAAAAGTAGAGACATTCTAGCGCCATGCCCATCAAACCCTCAGGCAACTGATAAGAAACAAGACCTAGATAGACCCGTCACCGAACCCTCTGGTTCTAGGTGTAAAGAACGTATCATCGGGCGTTGGCTCATCTTCGAACTCTGTACAACAATATAAGCAAGATTGAGTACAATGCGTACTCAGTAAGACTTGTAGTGTATCGCAAAATTTATATAAAAGCAAAGCTATTAAAGGATGAGGCTCTACTCTATAAGTTATTTTGCTTAAAGCCATTTTTATTTGTAATATTCATAAGTAGTACTTTGCAACGGAATTTGAAAGAGCGGTTAAATAGATATAGGATAGTAAGTAAGTAACTGAATGAACAACAAATAATAGTAATAACAACAACAACAACACTCGCAACCCTCCACGGCTGCAAGCAACATTTTATTTTAAAAACAACTCGGAACCCTCCTCGGTTGCAAGCTACATTTCATTTTTAGCCATAGCATGATAGTTAACTCAAATAAAAACCCACAAGTCATTGCCCAAGTTTTTCCAATAAAACAGTTTTTGTAAATATCAAAACTAAACACATACCGTCCGCACTAAGCACGCTCATGACCGCGAGCACGACTATTTAAATAGATTTACTCTCCGCAAAGGTGTACAACTTTACCCATAGTACACGAATTCTCTAGTTTATTCAGCATCTATTGATGACACTGCTCACTATCATAGGTAAGTAGTCTAGAGCATGCGTCGAAGCCATTACATCATCTAGTCATAACCTTGCACTAGCCCAGCGAATATTTATCCTCACATCACCCGAGTACCCCCCATTGAGTGAGGCATTCGTAGTTGTGTCGGCAAGCTTTGTACCCAACACCGTGGTGAAGGGAGCCCCTTCGAACATGCCTACCCGATCACGTGCGCACTCTACGGCCTACCTACGTGCAAGACTAGTTTTCAGACTTAATTAGCTAAGACCATCCCATACCAGCACATATGGTTGTACGTTAGGTTTTAGATTGGAGTTGCTGGCGCACGGTCCTTAATTGACTTCGGATGAGAATCTCCTCATATCTACTAGTGAGGTACACCCCTCACTCTTCTCAGAATATAATATAAGTCGCCTATGTCCAAAACTAGGTTTTGTATTTTTTTTAATACAAAATAACAGGGGTACACTCCTCTGGACATTTTTCATGAATCTCCCAAATTCACATTTATCATATTGTCCTTTTATAAATTTTAAGGAAAAATCTATCGCTCTAATAAGCAGTTGTGCGATAATCGCACTCAAAAACTCCCAAATGACATTATACATTATCTAACCCATAAACTAATAGCTACAACAGTAGGGACATCAATATTTTAAGGAGATATATGCATTGAATAGGATTTACAACTACCGACTTCCCGAACATAGCATTTTCATATAAAAAATACACGCATGCATAATAGATTTTGCAAAACAAAGTACAGTAAGTAAAATAATAGGATCAATATGATCAAAGGGGGTGCTTTCCTTGCTCTTGTTGTTCTGAATATGTGGATGGTTGGTCATCGAAATAATCACTCGAGCAATCGATGTCTATTCCAAAAAGAGCTGGAAACGAATGAAATAATACCAATAAATTCTACAGTAACCAAATTCAAATATTTTTACATATTCTGATAGATCATTATTCTATATGAAGTTAGAAATAAAAACCATTCAATTTGGAGTTTCTATGCAAAAGTTATTCAAGTTTCAATTTGATTCGGTTTGAAAAATCCTGGAAAAAGAAAAATGACGCCGAAAGCGTATTTTCCGAGATTTATGCTTTCCAGCAGAGAAAATGTATTCTCTAATATGTTCTATTGAGGTTTACACTTTCCAATAAGGAAAGCGTATTCTCCTCTAGACTTACTAAGGTTTATGCTTTCTAAATAGAGAAAGCGTATTTCCTCAAAACTAAAAGCGTACTTTGTATTTTCTTTTGATTTTCATTGACCCGACGTGTGGGGTCCGTTTGTCAGTGGCTTGGTCCACGTAAATAGTGCGTAGACTGAGGGTCCATGCGCACAATGCACATGTTCACCTAGGCATTCACTGTGCATTTAAGTGGTGGGACCCACATGTCAGTGACTCATTTAGAAAGAACATTTCGAATTAGTTTTTCTTTAATCTTTTAGCTCGGTCCCATATGTTAGTGACTCAAGCATTAATTAACCAATCATTTAAACACTGATTTGTCTTAACGACTGTGATTACGTGAGTTAATGGCATTGCTACAATGCGTGTCCATTTTGAACAGCACAGAGCAGCGCTCGGGCGCTCACGGCTGTGCTCGTCGCCATTACGGTGGCGCACGGCGGTGCCGAGGAAAGCCCAAAATGGGTTCCCCTCGAGCTTGCGCACCTAATGGTGCCGGCGGTGAGGGCTGGAGTGGCAGGTAGTGGCGGCGCACCGGAGATGAATGGCGGCGACGCTACAACTACAAGCCAACTACGAGCACAACGACACCCTTGACTATCTAGCACACGCATGAGCAACTACAAGTCACTAGGAGCTCACTAAGACTGAGAGGAAGGACAGAGGTGGTCAGAGGGTGGCCGACGACGAAGAATCGAGGTGGCACGGTGGAGCTTCACGTGGAGAGCTCACTAGAGATGATGGGGAAGCTCGGGGTGGCTTGGAGAAGCTTGAAGATGCTCTCGGGGTGCTCCTGATGTAGAGAATCGGCTCGGGTTCACCAAGGGGGAAATGGCGGTGAAGGCGGCGTTGTCGGCTGGAGTTGGAGAAGAAACAAGGTTTGGCAAGTTCCTGTGAACCAAAAGACGAATTAGTTGAGGGGGGAATGATCCTCGCATTCTGGAACACATGATGACGCAGATGGCGTGAAGAAAAACCCTTCGGGGTGGCGGGAATGGCTCTGGTGGCGCGACAGCCGAAGTAGAGCTCGAGCTTGGATTTAAGGCTTAATTGTTTGCTGAATTTTTTGTACCGAGCAAACGATGTCAAAATTTTATGAAACTTTTTGTGAAGGCTCCTGACCTAATGTAGCTCCTTATGTAAATTTGTCAGAAGTTTATCATTTCTATGATTTTCTATAAAATTCTTATAACTTATGTTCTTATGTAATTGTATTTGTTATTCTTAATAACAATTCATATAAGTTGTTTAGTAAATTTTTCCCTGAGCAATTATGCTCAAAATAATTCTCTCAACCATTTTTATTTTGTTTTAACTCAATTTCCTTTAAGTGCATGTTTGTTTGTATTTCTGTATTTGCTTTTAAACAAAAGTTCAATTTTCAAACATAGGTAGATTTTCATATGCAAAATGATCAAAGTGTTTTTCCCAATGCATTTCTATTATGAAATCCCAATTTATGGATTTTGGGATGTTACATTCATTTTCGACCGATCAGACCGCCGCATCTGACCGGTCTGACCGCTAACCCAAGGCCGGTGCGACAACTGGTGACTGGCCGGTCTAACCACCCATAGGGCTGGTCAGAGCTCCTCTGCCTGACAACAACCGAAACTTTCCGAAAACGAGGGTTTCTCCAAACGGCTCGACACTATTGCCAATTGTTGAACACACTTAGATTATGATCATCTACCCATTATCTCCCTAGATTCTTTGTGTGCAAAAGTTCTTCGAGGAAGATACTATTTTAACGGTGAATTCATGACTGCTACATCGGTGAAGGATATATTATGTTCAGAGTTGATATCTCATAAAGCTGTCCCAGTGATCATCACAATCATGTGGAATATTTGGTCATCGAGAAACCGATGGACACATGACGATGTGGGCTTTAATCCTCAGAAGTCTATGGAGTTTGTGCACGAGACTCTTCATCCATTGGAAATTCCAAGAGAACCGGCTAATGTTCAAGCGGTTGTTCAGAAATGGCCGTGGAGGAAGCCAGCTCCGGGATGGGTGAAAGTAAACATTGATGCAGCGGTGCAGACAAGCGCGAACATGGCTGGAACTGGAGCTGTGGTTCGAGTCTTCGAGATGATCGGGGTGCTTTTGTAGAGGCTTGCTCTACTACGCCTTACATGGCAATCAATATTCCTCAAGTGATTGAAGCCCTCGCGCTACGAGATGGTGTTCGTTTTGCACGGCAACAAGGTTTTCATAAAGTTATTGTAGAAACTGATTGCCAGAGTTTGGTCTCACTTTGGAAGCAAAAGGGGAGTCGGTCCCGGTAGTCTGCGTTCTAAATGAAGCCAGGGAGCTTTCTCGTAGCTTTGAGGATTTGTCCTTTGTTTTTGTTAGGACGGGCAAATTTTGCAGCTCACTTTTGCGCTAAGCATGCTTGTTCGCTTGGTGAGCTGATGAGTTGGCGTTGTACGAGCCCGAGGTTCCTCTCATCGTCTCTCCGACTTGATTGCAATCCTCACTCTGTTCCTGATTATTGAAATCTCCTGGCTTCCCTTAAAAAAAGGAATGTCATGTGCAATCTTCAGTCCGACAGAATTAATTTCCACGTTTCGCATCCTTCATCCTTGTTCCTGCCGACAAGAAAGTGAGCAGTCAGACAGAATGAAAATCTTAATGGGTAATCGATTAAGGCACCAATCTTGTAAAAACAGCTAACGCATCAGGTACAGCATACACACACCAAGTTCATTAGAATCCAGGGAGCCATCTGCATGCAGTGTATCCTTCATATTCCCTACAAGGTACTGGTACTAGTACCGGCCTGCATGCAGGCTGCAGTCATCATTCGTGGTGGTAAACTGGCAAAACAGTTTCCTGTGTCCCATCTAACGCCTGCAGATTCCTCCTTTCCCCTTGTTGGTTTTCTCTTCTAGGAATCGACTGACGGCGACACGCATTACCCCAACCAACAACGTGCCCGTCCACTTCGCGGTGCTGCTCAGCTCAGGCCTCTGCCATGGATGACAAACTTAGCCCACCGTTGTCTCAGGTCTAGTAGTCTCAAATGGCCTTGTCACCACGCAGTGATCATGGATGGATCGAGCCTCTGTCGCCATCCTTGGCTGCCTCCATCGGCAGCTGATCGATCATTTCACGCTCGCAAATGCATCGGGGATCCGATATTCCGATATCATTGTTTGCGCGCTCCGGGTTTGCGCATTTCTCCCACAGATTTGCTGTTTATTCTGACTGACCAATCATCTTGTTTAGCCTGTCTGTTAGATTCTTGGTGATTGAACTTGTCTTTGTTCAATTTGGCGAGCCTTACGGGATTTCATCATTTGAACAGCGGATCAGCCATGCGTTGCACATGCAGCTAGAGGGGCCTTGTGGTTGGACGTACGTACACACGGACTGATGCTGTGACACAAATTGATCGAGCCCAACACTGTACTACACATTCAGGGGACCTGAGTGATCATAATCGAGTGGCCACAGGGAGTCAGGGACCCCTTGCCTGTTCATTGAGACACTCAGCCCCATTGCTCGCCAAGTTGCCATGCTAACTGCGTGTCATCTCACTATCTCATTAGTGATCGGCACATCGAGTAGCTAGCGTACATCTCAATCTTCTTCTTGTTTGTTTCGATCGGATAAGATCTCCTGACTGTTGGTAAACGCCTTTGCGAGGCGTTCGTTTCGTCGATTGGCCTCCAGGCCGGTTGTGGATTACAGCTGTGCTTGTTAGTTTCTTTAGCAAGGACCTTGGTCTGTGCAGCTGATGAAATGGCTATATTCTTATGGTTCTATGCTTTGTGATGTTCACCAATCACCAGTATGCTTGAGATGCTCTTTCATCAGTAGATTTCTCTCTGGAAGGCCAGTCCAGAAGCTTAGTGCCTTCTGTTTACAGATTCAGCTTATCTCCACAAGACATAAAATGAGATATATAGAGTATAATGTGGGAAGCTGCTGTTCTATACATGCATGCATGCAATATATCTGTCCTTTTTCAATCTTAGCTCAGGCCATCTGCTTCTCCTTTGTTCGTTTCCTTTTGTCCTGTGAGGGGAAAGCTACCCTGCTAGTTGATCATCTGTTAGTTTCTGTTTGCCAGGTTCCTCGTTTTGGATCATCTATATGCATGTTTCCCTTGGATATGTACATTCATGTTACTGATCAATGTCGTCCCCATATTCTGGATCTTTCAAAGGCCGACACCAAAATATCAAATCACCGAATTTGGGATTGGCTACAATTCTTGCTCTCGCGATGCCCACTGATATATATTCTTCATAAGAACTGCACATATCTATATCTATTCTCTTATTAAAGCAAAGTTAAAAGAAACTAGAAATTATAATAGTCTAGATTATATGAAAGAGTTCATGTCAAGTACAATCGGAGAAAAAAAAGAGAAAGATCTACACCGTTGATCGTGATGGGCTCAGATTATAACAATTTAAATTATAAGAAAGAGTTCATATCAATTATAATAAAACTGAAAATCAGAATAAAAATTAAAAAAATAAGCAATTTGATCTCCATACAATTCCTAAGTAAAATTCCTAAATAATTATAATTCAAAATAAAAACTAAACAAAATTTGAAAGTTCGATTTTCTATACGAAATCATACGAAAAAATATTTAAAATTCGGAATAAAAATACAATAGCAATTTGATTTCGATACAAATTCAAAAATATAATCCTAAATAATTTAATTCGAATAAAAATGAAAGAAAAAATGCAATTGGATTTGTATATGGATTCCAAGAAACAATAACTGAAATTCAAAATAAAAAATAAAATAAATTTGCAAATTGATTTTAATACGAATTACAAAGTAAAATCCCTAAATAACTAAAATTCAGAATAAATTAAATAAATTTAGCAATTTGATTTGTACCCGAACTCCAATAAAAATAACTAAAATTTTGAATAAAAATAAAAGTTATGGCGGGGATAGCACGAAGGGTGTCGGAGGAAATGCAAAAGAAATCACCATCTTTGCTCCCAAGGGCAAGAAATTCCCACGTTAAACGAAGGAAAAAGATAAGGAAAAAGTCTATTTTACAACCCTGAACTTTTCAAAAAGTCCAGAAATCAACCGTAAACTATAAAACCGGATATCCTACACCCTCAACTATCAAAACCGTTTATTTTACCCCCTCAACCTAAATTGGGGTGGTTTTGGGTGATGTGGCGCTAACATGGCCCAACATAAAACGGTTTTGACTGAGCTACAGTACTTCTTCTCCCCCAAATTCCCAAATCGAGCCGAAACCACCGATGCCTCCGCCGAGCAGACGATGTCGCGAGTCTCGTTCCGCCACCGTACCATGCACGAAGTGCCTCCAAATGAAAGATCGTCGCTGCGTGCATCACAGATGTGGCCTGTACATCGACAACACGCCCCTCCCTGACGACGCGCTCGCCAGCATCTTCGTCGGGTTATCGGACGCAATGGCCATCGTCTGCTACGCAGCCACGTGCAAGCGGTGGGGGCGCGTCATGGCAGAGAAGGCGGTTGCCATCTCCCACTCCCTGCCGCCCCTCGGCCGCTCCCTCCCCCACCTCGCCATCGAAGTTTTCCACCAGGAGAACGACGCGCCCACCGCGCGCACGAGGCATCGCGTCGGCGCTACAGCCGTAATGCATCGTGACGCCCTTCGGTGGCGGCTTCGCCAACTCGGCGTACAAGCATCGACTTCGCTCGACGGCAGCGAACGCAGCGCGAGATGATGGTCTCTTTGATTACTCCCGCCCGGTCGCGTCCCGCAACGGCTGCCTTGTCTTGTAGCTCTGGCAGGTGGGTGGCACTAGCGAGCGAGGCCGAGCGCGGGTTGAAGCGGCGTGGCCAAGGGTGGCTGAGGCTGGCAGAGTTGGGGCCGGCCAGGTGGGGGACTACGAGGGGCGTTGTAACATTCTGATTTTCTTAATCCTTTTTAAATGTGTAAAATAAATTAAAACTATTTACTTTAAGGAGAATTCAAAGATTGGTTCTGTGGAGAGGTTGAGTTGTTGATATCTCTTTACTGGTATGCTTGGTAGATCCTCCCTTCAGTTTATCTTTTTCGGGCTATGTAGGTTTAGACCTTCTCTGTGGCCTAGACCTCCCTAGTGGTACATGAGGTTAGACCTCCCTTGAGGCTTGGACCTTTTCTCACCTGGACGCATCCTTACGTCCGGGCCTTTCCTTTTGAGTTTGGTCACTTTAGACCTCTTTGTTGGTTCGAATCTCTTTGGAATCAAACCTCTTTTCTGTTCAGACTTCTCTTAAGTCTAAACCCCCTTGTTGCCTGGGCACTTCCCAATGCCCAGACCTCTTTTCATTTGGACCTCCATGCATTCCAGTGGACCCCTTATCTTGTGTGCCTTTGATTCTCCTGAGTTCATTTGAACCCCCTTGGCATTTCTTCTTGGCGAAAGGACCTCCCTAGGGTTGCTTTGATCCTTGCGAACTCCTGTTGGACCACCTGTCGTGGATTTCTTCCCTAGGACCTCACTTTCTTGGAACCCTCAGCATGGACCTCCCATTCATTTGGATCTGGCGGTTCAGACCTCTTCCCATCTCCAATCCAAAGGTCTAGACCTCCCCGTGCGTTATGTCCCTCTGTGGACTCCCCTTTGTTTTGATTCTAATGGTTGGACCTCTCCTCACTTCCGACCTCAAGGCCCAGACCTCCCCTGCACATTTGATCTTGGCCATTGGACCTCCCTCTTGGAGATCCAACCGCCCGGACCTCAACTTGCCTTTAATCTCAACCGCAGGACCTTGTTGTAATTCTTTGGACCTCTTGTCCAAGACCTCTCCATGGCCTTTTACATTGGCTCTGGACCTCCTTGCCAGACCTCCCTTGATGAGATCCTGACCGTCAGGACCTCTGCGTGTCCAGACCTCCTCTGTATGTCTGGACCTCCTCAACCTTCAGACCTCCTTAAGCCGCGGGACCTCCTTTGATGAAGTCCTAGTTGCCCGAACCTTAGTCACGTGGACCTCCTCCATGTGTATTTGGACCTCCTCATGTTCGGACCTCCTTTGTGTATATCAGGACCTCTTAGCTTTCGGACCTCCTCTAGGACCTCTTCCGCGGGGCAAGACCTCCCCTCTTGCCCCGACTGTTTCTAAAGTGGTTGGCCCCACTTGCCAGATTTAGTCATTCTCATTTCCTCCACCACGTTAATATCTTGGGCATTTAATGCATGTCTTGTCACATTAAATGCATCCACATACGTGGTGCTTACTTTGAATCGGGTCACTTAGCCGTACCCTGACATGCTTCTTTGTTCCTTCCCATAGCAACATACATTGTCCTTTCTCGTACCTTTTAACTAGGGTGGTAGTGACACCTGCTCTGTCACTCACCTACCTTTGACCCATTTCTATACTTATCCTTGACACGTATATTTCTAGTTTTCTTCACCACGTTGACTACAATTAGATCAAGAAATTCTACCACATCACCTTCCTCCCTTCCTCCACACTCTGTTATCTTGGCTCTCGTTCAGTGGCTCCCAGGGAAAACCTTGCTGCTCACGACCTCCCCTCCATCCATTGTTTCTTCTTATTCCTGGTAAGT
The DNA here is from genome assembly GCA_036346405.1 of Phyllostachys edulis. Classification (NCBI taxonomy): domain Eukaryota; kingdom Viridiplantae; phylum Streptophyta; class Magnoliopsida; order Poales; family Poaceae; genus Phyllostachys; species Phyllostachys edulis. The sequence continues at coordinate 54,454,720 of CM070547.1, read as the reverse complement.
CCCTTGGCGATCTCCTCCGCTCTTGTTTTTGCCACTGCACTGAGCTGGTCGTGTCCTTCACAGGACCTCCCCTGGTGGGCACCTTCTCGGATTCTATGGCCTTTGTGTGAAGACCTCCTCTCTGGACCTTACGCAAGAACCATTTCTCAGGATCCCTGTTTTATTGCTTGAATCACTCCTTTGGGGTCTTTGGCTAAAAAGACTACCTCCTCCTGGTAAGCTTAGACCTCTCCCATAAGAACCTATTCTAAAATATAGAACTCTTCTATTGGTTGAGTTCTGGACTCCCTATGGGGTTCATTTGGTTTTCTTGTTGGTCTTAGTTGGATCTTTATTTGAACCTTCTTTGAAATTGCTCTTTTACACGTGTAGACTGCGAAGACTCCAGGGAGTCTGAGGATTCTGAAGAGGAAGATTCTCAGGATAGTGAGCAAGGCAAGTTACACTCTTGATCATATTGCACCCAATAATTCAATCTATTTATGTTCAGTTTCAAAGTTTAATGCATGCCTATCTCTACCAAGTTATTTCAATACCTGTTTTAAATTCATAGTTATGCCTACTTCCTTTGTATGGCCACTGTTGACTTTGGACTGAACTCATTGTCACCTTTAGATCAAACTTGGGTCATGCAGTAGCGTGAGCCAAGACCATTTGAAAAACTTGTGCTTAGTTAAGCTTAGACCAAAAGTATTGATTTGGGGAAATCTTTACCAACATGACCAAATATTGCTTAAAATGTTTTGACCATGACATTGGGCTGTCATGGGAATGTGAAAGTGTTGCTGGGGAAGCAATGAAAATGAAATTGGATTTAGACTGGGCGAATTGGTTGGCTTGGTGGTGCAATGTTTGTGCGGACTCTATCTGGCTAAGGTGGAGGTCAAGGGTTTGTGAGAGTCGCTCTAGTCATGTGAGGACCGGTCTTTGAGCGACCAATGCCATGCCTATAATGGGCTATGCCACAATCGTGCAACCACATGTCTCCAGAATGGGGCGTGGGACCTAGCTGAGTAATTTGCAAAACTTCACCATATGCTGCTCCATTAGAGGTGTGGGAGGTCTTGTAGGGCTGATGGTCTTTTATGACCTACTGTTCCCACTAGTGCAAGAGGAGGCTTTCCGCCGGATTGCGATCCATAGGAAAGTGAAACCTTAGCAAGGAAAGGCTGTGGTGGGGCAATGCATTGTAAAGGCCTTGTCATGAGCTCTAGACCTCTTACCTTTGGTAGTGAGAGGTGGCATTGACGGATGCCGGATAAACTAGAGAAATCATGTCATGTGGGTAAAGTGCACAACCTCTGCAGAGTTAAATCTATTCGAATAGCCGTGTCCACAGTCATGGACGTGCTTGCAAAGGCTACTCAGAGTTAGATGTTGATTTTGGGGTTTTCCAGAAATGTTTTCAAATCTGTTTTGGGAATTTTATCCCATGGGTTTGGGCAGGGAGCCTGGTGTCAGGAGGGTATCCTTCACCAACTTGTTGATGAATGTTATCCAACTGAAAAATTGCTTTGCTAAAATGAATTTTAGTTATAAAGACCTGCTTTGGAACTTAGTAATGGTATTTGAAAGAAAATTGGCTTTGTGCAAATTAAACATATTATGCCATCCTTTGACTATCCATATATGCATGTCATTTTGCTAACTCACGGGTGTAACTTGCGAGCACGGTTGTTGTGCTCACTCTTGCTCATTACAATCTTTGCCAAGAGAGGACCTTGGCAGTGAAGAAGACCAAAGCGAATAGGTTGTGCCTTCCAGTTAGTTGCCTGTGGCGTGATGTTGGACCCTATGATCTTTTGTTCTTTTACTCTCTTGTGTATATGTGTTTGGCCCAAGGCCATCTTGTAAACAACTCTGTAGATATTTTGTTTTAATAAAGTCGCGTTCTGGATGTTACCACCAGTGTATTATTTCTGTGAAGAGCTAGCCATGATCCTTGGGACTAGTTCGGGATTCACAGGGAACCCTGGGAGTAAGCTCGGACCTTTATGTCCTCACAATGGGATAAACGTGTAAGGTTCTGAGGTGGTCTCGGACCTCCACGAACTCCTCTGGAGGGTCGCAGGTGGTCTTGGGGTGCCCTCAGACCTCCTCGTTTTTCTCTGACTGTGGCCGTGACAGGTCCGTGGATGCTCCCTGGCTCCAAGACCCTCTCGGGTCATGTTCTCCTGGACCTCCTGGGAGGTCTTGGTGGACTGTCCGAGAGGTCCTTTGTGGACCTCCTGGGAGGTCCTGATGGACTTTCCAGAGGTCTTGGAGGACCTCTCGGGTGCCCTAGAGTTGGGTCGTTACAGGCGCTGGGTCAGGGGGGAGGGCTGCGAGGAGGTGTGGACTGAGAAAGAGACGGGAGGAAGAAATAGGACCGACGGGCGGGTGGCACGGCCGAGGGAGGCTGGAGCCGACGGGGTTGGGGGCGGTGTAGCCAAGGAAGGCTGGGGCCGGCAGAGTTGGGGGCGGCCGGGTGGGGGGCTACGAGGGGTGCTAGGTCGGGGGAAGAGGGTTGCGAGGAGGTGTGGACTGAGAAGGAGAAAGGGGAGGAAGAAATCGGATGAAGAAAAATATGATGTGGACTTGACATGGATGTCCACGTGGCACCACGTCACCTAAAACCACTCCTGTTTGGATTGAGGGGGGTAAAATAAACGGTTTTGATAGTTAAGGGTGTAGGATTTTCGGTTTTGTAGTTTAGGGTTGATTTTCAGACTTTTCGAAAAGTTTAGGGTTGTAAAATAGACTTTTTTCAAAAGATAAACTTCTACACAATTGATTGTAGTAGGTTCAGATTATAATGATCTAGATTAAAAGAAAAAGTCCATGCCAAGTACAATAAAACCGAAATTGAAATAAAAATTAAATTAAATTAGCAATTCAATTCCATACAAATTCAAAAGTGAAATCCTAAATAATTATAATTTAGAATAAAAATTAAACAAAAATAATTGAAATTCGGAATAAAAATACAATAAAATTATCAATTTGATTTCGATACAAATTCCAAACTAAAATCCCAAAATAAATAAAATTTGGAATGCATTAAATAAATTTAGCAATTGGATTTGTATACTAATTCCCAAAAAACAACTGAAATTCGCAATAATAAAAAAAGAAAATTTCTAATTTGATTTCTATACGAATTCTAAAGTAAAATCCCTAAATAAATAAATTTAGAATACATTAAATGAAATTAGCAATTTGATTTGTATGTGAACTCTAGTAAAAAATAACTGAAATTTTGAATAAAAATAAAAGTTATAACGAGGATGACACGGATGGTGTTGAGGGAGACCACGAAAGAGTGCAATGGCATCGATCTGTTCTTCAAGAAGATATTGACCCACAGGGAAGCGAAGAGCTGAAGCGGTGGTGATGGAGATTTGGACAATGTCGCGCTACTCACCTTAGCCGTTCGACGATGGCGATGTTGTGCTGCTCGCCTGAGCTGTTGAGGAGAAAGTCCAGAGTCAAAAGAGCCAAGGGCCACGATAACCAGTGGTGGGCGTCAGCATTGTTTAAGAAGTTAGTAGCCAAAGAAGCTTGATGATGCGGAAACATTGGCTTTGCATTGAAGACGAGCTATGAGGCCATTGGGTAGCTAGGAGTATGTTATCACTAGTGAGGGTCTCGACGTCACCGACAATGGTGAGAAGATTCTTCATATCCTTAGATAACGACTAAAGCAGACATGCCGATATCAATGAAGATGGGATGTCGTCGTGATTAGTGAGGAAACCTCAATATTGAGTTGCCTAATGTCGAAGAAAAGGAGTGACCAACATGACAGAAGAGGACATTAAGCATATATAACATCATGTATGTGTGTATACATGCATGTATCTATACGAATAGAAGTACGAGCGTACAGAAGCAGATAAGCAAATGCTCGAAGTAGAGATGGCGCAGCCGTAGGGAATAGGCTCAGGGCCACCAGAGAGAGCATGATAGGTGTCCCCAGCAGGGGTCACCAATGGTTGCATGTGTATGTGTGTTGATGTCGTAACGGTCAGCATTAACCAATGATTGGAGCGAAGTAGAATATAACTATGTGGTAAAGTATTGTATTATAAGGGGTAGCAACTAAGAGTTATCGATCAAGAATTAGGCTTGCTGTTGGAGGTTGAAGCAAAAAAGCTACGAGGACGAGATGAGATAAAAGACACACGGTTCGGCGAGGCAACTAGCGTGTGAGGGGAGATAAGTTCAATGTAGATCACCAATGGTGCATCGGTGTATGGGTGAGCAACATACTCTAGTGTCATGTAAACTAATAAGATAATTTGCCTCACAGATAATCAACTTATTGCTTGATATTAAATAGAGGTACATGTGCATGCATATAATTTGGAAAAAAAAAGTAATTAATGGAGTAAGAATATAGGCATGTAGCATTGAGAGTGGTTAGTTTCTAAGAACACCAACAACTTATTATGTTCAATGATTCTCTTCAATCGAAACTCATACTTCAATTACATTTCTCGAGTTGTATTTTTCTTTCAAGCTTCTATTGTTATTTCCAATGTTTAGGATATCTTAAAAATCAAAATAGTTTATAAGATACGTAAATATATTATCATACATTTAAGTTATATCATTTGATACTACAAATTTCGAAATAAAGCTAGCCGCATAGATGTACGGGCCACCTTGCTAGTTGTAAAGAAACTATAGTTAGTGGAATGGCATTTCTGTTGTCGCTTAAAACTACCATGTTAATATTTGCTATCTTACGGTCTGTTAAAAAGAAAAACCCTTTACAAAGAAACTCTCAAGGAATGCTGTGAAATAGGTACTGTTTTGCGATTTCTCTACCGCGGGGATGAACTTTCGTTACAATAATAAGGACAATTCTCTAATACTGCTATGTCGGCAACCATGATTAAGCACTCTCCGGAAGAGATCGGCAATGGCGCCATATGCAAAGAATCTAAACCATCATGATGTTTTCTTCCCTCATATTGTCCTAGCTAGAAACCACAAACTAAACCAATGTGGTGGTGTGAGAACAAGATTCCAAATGCAAAAGGCAGTGCACATGGGCAGGCTTTGCTAGCTATGTTTTGTTTTGGCTCCATGTCAGTACTTTTCAAGAGATTGTTCATCTCAACCTGTCCGGTCTAGATCAAAGCAATGAAAGGGAGCACCTCCCCTCATTCGACGACGCATAACGCAACAATCATTTGTTACTACTGACATCAGAATGTTCTTCTGGATTACAAATTATGGCACTTTACTCTACCAGCATCGCTGATTAAATAGATTGCATGTATCTCTGAACCATGTACAATTCCTAGATAATTAAATTACAGAAGATGTTAAACTTGTCCAGGTGTGCTAGAAATCTTTTTCGGTTGGATTTTTATAGCGGGGGACTTCTAAGGGCAGTAACTGCTGAAAATCGGAAATTTTGGCCAATTTCAGCCAGAATTTTCAAAAAAAAATTGAAAATTTAGGATTTTAATTTTTTAAAAATCAAATCCGAACAAAATTCAAGCAAATTCGATTTTTTTGAACAAATTTCATCAAAACCGATTTTTCGGTGCCAGTTTTAATTCCTACCGGCTACCACCGGTAACACCGGTTACCGGCGGTAACCAGCGAAATTTTGTCAAGATTATTTTCACTGCTACATGCTCGTATCCTTCAACTTAAATTTTAATTGAGCATGTCCCCAAGTGATACAATTAAGCAGCTTCAAGGTCTCCATCATGGTATCCTCCTCATTACTTAACTAACAAATAGACCTAAGTGACCTAATTAAGCAAGTTGAAAGACCTCTCATAATAGAATTCTAGATCGAGGACCAAAACGGCACAACTGTGCAATCAAGTTCTTGGAACATTTGTGCAATTTAGTCTCCCTACAAGTGTACTATTTACATATATTACTAATTTACTATATATGGTACATGGTTTTGTCATAGTGTTTCTCACGCCAAGTCCATGGGTAGATTTCCAGAAATATCAGAACAAACGGAAGTAAAAGAAAAGAAAGAAGCTGTAGCAGTACAGTACAGAAATCCTTTCTGCCCAGTGCCGACATCCTGTCATCGGAATGATAGCATCAACACATTGCGTGTGGCATCTATGCATGTCTTATCTTTCTTTCTGCAGCTTGCAACTATTCATGGGTAAGAGTTTACCGAGTGGCCGTGCAAGAAACAGCTCATGGTTACTGTATCTACTCCTGCTCGTTTACCTAGCTATCACCATTTTTTTGACAAGGCTGCCACTCCACCCCTATTGTTCAATAGTCTATCTCAGTATTACTGGCTTTCGTGTTGAATTTTGTTCGGAGAAATCAAACATCCTAAGATCGGATACTTCAACGCTTCCCCTCGTGGATAGGGCTAATTGGTCCGAGTATTTTTACCCGGAATCTTTCATTTCTACGAAAAGAAAAAAAGGTGGGCAAGCAGTCACCTCAACAATTGTTTTCACAGAAAAAAAAAACTAATTAGCTAGATTGGAGAGCCTCATCTGTCCTACTAAACAGGTGCTAGCTAGTACTGCAGCTGGCACATCTTAATTGTAAAGCACTAAGTAAAGCTAGGTTAGCTCAACTGTTAGATTCCCTTATCTTTTCAGGCTGGAAACGCTGGAGCCAACAACATCAAAGCAAGAGAGAAGAATTAAATTTAACATCTATCTTCCCTAGCTACCTTGACATATGCATCAACTAGACGATCTGAAGAAGCTGAATTAATTAGTACCAAATTAAAGCACTCACAGATTAAACAACAGCTAATATAAGCAATAAGCTAGTGTGAAGAATTACAGCAACACGCGCGCGCGGTGTATGGTGTCGTGCTACTAGCTAAGCTGAGGAGATAGAGACGACGAGGAGGAGGAGGAGCTAGGGGTGGAAGCGATGCATGCATGCGTGGCAGGTGATCTCGAGAGCTGCGGAGCCGATCCGGCGCGCGGCGGCCATCTCCTTGATGCGCTCCACCTTCTCCACCTCGCCGCGCGCGCGCTCCCAGATGGCCCGCGCCCGCGCGAACTCCCGCTCCGCCAGCTCCAGCTCCCGCCGCGCCAGCTCCATCACGCGCTCCGCGTAGGCCCGTTCCGCCGACGCCAGCCGGGACTGCTCCGCCGTCTGACGCTTCAGCGCCTGCACGTCCGCCCCGGCTGCCGCCTTCTTCTGATCGGTCGATGGTGATCCAATGCTCATGGACAGGCTCAGGTCGAGCTGCGGGTGGTCGGAGGGGCTCGCCGGCGGCCGAGGGGCGTGGAAGGCGGCGGCGTCTCGAGGAGTGGTCGTGGGGAGGAGGAGAAGCTGGAGCTCCCTTTCTCTCTGCTGGTGCTCCATGGCCGCCGAGAAGAGGGGAGTTGTGAGCATGAGGTTGGCTGGGGTGGTGGTTTTATGCTCGATCATTTGTTTTGGGGTCATGGTGCATTGGTGCTTGCGTGGATCTTTATACGATAAGAATGCCCACTCAGTTTACCATAAAGCCCTTAATATCCGTTGGTGCTACTGCCCATGGTAGTGTGAATGTATCAAAATTTCCGATTGAAAGTTCCTAATCTCGGGTTAAATTTTGGATCTTTTCAGCTGAAGTTTGCGATTTCGAGTTGAATTTTCTAAGTTGAAAGGGGGAAATTTTTACTTGAAAGTTTACCAAGGTGATCGTTTGCAGCATACGACTGCCCAATAGTAATCCCCTTCAGTCCACGCTATATATAGCACCAATGTTGTGGAATTGATCCAACGTCGAGCGCATCGATGTAGTTGTCGTGGTCGGTCATCCAACGTCCTCGGCACCAGGGTTAACAATTTCGTTTTGGAAAAAATTTCGTTGATGGCCGAAAGAGGCGAAATTACCGAAATTTCAGAATTTCGGTGGATTTTCAAACTGGTTTGAATCAAATTTGAATTTAAAATTTAAAATAATCGGAAAAGTCGGTCTTGTTGGGTGGGATTCGATCGAGCCCTCGGGGGTAGACGCAGCAGTGTGCCCACCGAAGCTCTGCAGCGTTTTGGTGATTATATTCTAGCGCTTACTCCTTTTAACCCTGCAAATTTCCTCCAAATTCAAACCAACCGAAAATTTTTGAACGAATTGAAATCCTTTCGGGACCCAGCGAAATGAACGAAATTCAACGAAATTGATAACCATGCTCAGCACCGATCGTCTCCTCCAGCAACATATCATGTTCCTTGCGTAGGTCGTGAATCGTCCTCGATCAGTGCAGCAGCAACCAAAGCAGCGCCTCTACAATATCCACACATCTAGGGGAGGAACGCCGTATGCCGGTGTGCTAACACCAACGCGCATAGTAGGGTCTTCAGGAAGATGGTGGCCAGGATTTCGGTGGAGCAACCCTCTTACATCCCAAAAGCCCCATGCATCCTCTTATAAAGAGCCCATAACAAATCAACCCATTAAGTGTGTGAACCCGTAAGTTTGTAACTGTCGGACCCGGATTCTGAGAATCCAAATCCTCTGTGAAAACACTGTGCTATTCCCTGGATCAGTAGATAGCACTCACAAATACATTGCTGAATCAACCATACAAGTCGTGAAACAAAACAAATATATTACAACACAGGGTAACATAGACCTCATTGAGTCGAGTTTTACAAAAGGGCCGCACAAGGCCAACTGATTACATTACAAAAGACGACGATATCTACAGCAGAAGCAAAAGAGGGAGGTAGGGCTCATCTCACACAGGCAAGCGACTGGGGTGACATGTGTACAACAGATATTAACCAAGGACTGGATAATATCGGTTATGCTGTGAGTACCAATGAGTCTACTTAGACTGGGCGAGACCTAAACTCAGAACTATTCTACTCCTCGTCATATCCTTGTCCATCATCTTCTGGTCCATCGTAGTAGGCGTAATCTCCTTCATCTTCATTATCTGGAGGGTTGGGGAGAGAAGCGAGAATGAGCACTACTACCGTGCTCGCGAGCCAACACACAATGCAATAGTATACATGCAAGGTTTAGCAAGGATGGCTCGGTTCTTTTTATTTGCGAAGGCAAGTTTTGCAATATTATAATTACAAATCCTATGACTTAGCATTTTTAACAAATTTGCAATTTTGATAAAGAGAGTAATGTGCAATAATTATTTTAGTAGAGGTCCCATCCGGCGGAAACTCTACCAATGCATCCTTTAATTGGAGCTGCCTCCAATGACCACACCCACTGAGCTCGACGACTCGGGCAAAATCCAAAAGCAGGGCTAGGTGAGCCCTTCCACCATTTTCCATTCCACCCACAAAGCTTTTGAAATAGAACTAACTCAAGTTATGATTCCCATGTCGCCTTTTGTCAGAACACATTCATTTAAACATTTTAGACTCTGCAGAGGTTGCACACTTTACCCACAAGAGATAGTTATACCGTTACCCCACATGATTCCGTAGTCATGTAGTTGGGCGGCAAATCACGATAACTTTTCTAGATATCTCGCCCATACGTCATTCCAACCATACGGGTTACGCCCATATGTTGTGCGGGATGTTCACCACAACGACTAGCCTTGGTGGCCCCGCCATAGCGACTAGCGCTTGTTGTAACTTCACCTTGTTGGTGTCCTTCCAAGCCGGAGTATCTCCGCCACTTATGCGTTCTTGACCCCTCTAGTGAGATGACTTTCGGGGTTCAATAACTTTACTAAGCCAAGTTGCACTTTACAGACTTGTGGTTGTACTTGTTTAACACGGGAGGTCGTGACAAGATTAAGTCCTTAGGGTTATCCGGGCGGTTCATTCCACAAGCCAACCATCCACGTGCTCCCCGAGCACCCACCGCCTCACCATCGCCGCCAGATAGAACTTAGCAATTGGGGTTTTGGGGAGTAAAACCAATTTAAACCATTCCTTTCAGTCAATGGACCACCAATGACTGCCCAAATCAATTTATGTTTTGAGGAAATGATGATTGGGGTATTTAATACCCCGGTACTTAAGCAAGACTAGCATGTCGCTTAAGTACAACCTATAACTAGTTTTACCATATAGTTACTAGGGTGACAAGGATTAATGGATTTAAATTATCAAGGATGGCATATTAATTAATTAATCAACAAGTGGGTATTTAACTACCTTAAGCTTTAACATACAGTTGATAAAGAAATAAAGCATGCAATTTTTCTAATTTAAACGAATATAATTTGCACAAAATGTAGGATCAATATAGTCAAAGTATTGACTCACCTAGAGTATAGGTAAGATAGGCTTGATAATCTTGGGCTTGATCAACTTAGAGATCTCCCGCGTCTCCAAATCCTAATCAGACGAATGTACCGGAAAAAGGACACAATGGCAAAGAGAGCAAATAAATACACAAGAATACACAAATGAACTTCAAACTGAACAAGACCTATGCCATTAGCAAGATCTTGATTTAACGAATTTTTAGAGATTTATTTCATAATTTTCGGAGTTATAACGGAGGAGATATGAATTTTTGAAGTTTCCCCTTTTAATAAAACTCAAGAAATAAAAGAAAGGGGAGAGAGAGGGAGCCTTGCTGGCGGCTGGGGCCCACGGTGTAGGGGCGCGGCTCACGGGGAATACCGCATGGACTGAGTCCACGTCTTGGGCGCATGGGATGGCGTGGTGGGCCAGCCCAGGCGGGCCCGCTTGGCAGCCAAAGAAAGAAAAGGGGGGGTTAAGAGAGAAGAAGGCCACGGGACTGGTTCGATTTGGGCCGAGCAAGGGAGGCGTTCGGGCGGCTGAAAGTGGAGGCGGCGCCAGCAAGTGGCGGCCAGAGGGGCGGTGAAGACTGGCAAAATGGGTGGCCGGTGAGGGGAGGAAACCATGGGAGGTGGAGCTGGGGCCGGGGCGGCACCGAGTAGAAGGCGGCGGTGATTGGAGCAGACGGGCGCGGCGGCCAAGCAAAGGCGCCGGTGGCTGGAGTGAGGGGAGGCGAAGGAGAGGTGAGCATGGGCACGAGAAAGGTGTCGGGAAGCTCACTGATTATCTCGTGGAGGCGGAGGAGCACTAGAGTGGGCCGGCGGCGAGAGCCTGGGGCGGCGAGGGCGGTTCACAACGGCGGTGGCCTAGGGTGGCAGGGAGGCGCGGCCAACGGTTGGGGAAGGTCCGAGGCATCGAGGTGGAGCTCCAGGTGTTGGTAATTGGGCCGAGAAGCTTCGTGGAGGAGATGGCGGCGGAGAAGCTTGAGACGGCCGAAAATGGGAAGGGGAGCAATTCCGGCGAAATCCTGCGGCCAAAGAGAAATCGAGAGGGGGGAGGAGGTCCTCAGGTCCTGGGACACCCGGTGACAGTGGTGGCGTAGGGAGGGCGTCACCGGAGCGGCTAGTCAGCAGGGAGGCGGTGCGGCCAAGGCGGGGGGGCGATTCTTTGGTGGAGCTACCGGGACTCTAGGGGCGGCAAGAGGCAAGCAAGAAGCGCAGGAGGTGCTTTATAGCCGAACAAGGAGGTGGGAGATGGCGTTGTGACTTGGCGCTTGGTCGAGGGCACGGCATGGTGGCTCTGCGTGTACATGCTGCAATGGGACTGGGGCTTGGTGGCGCCGGAGCTCAAGGGAAGCAGTGGGAGTGGAAATTTGGGCGACGAGGCCTTCTAGCGGTATGGCCTTCAGTCGAGCACGCTAAGGTGCATGGATGCGGAGGTGCAGATGACGCAGGCGGCATGGCGAGCAGGTGAGGAATGGCAGAGCTGCGTGCGTGGCAGAGGGAGGTGTGAAGGCAATGGAGTGGCGAGGCGGGCGCTTGCGGTGGCCACGGCAAGGCGGCGACCTTGGGAGCCCTGGGCGGGTGGTAGAGGGGACGCGGGATGGGCGGCAGGGAGCCGGTGGCGCAGAGAGCGAGGGAGAAGCGGCGGTGGCAATTCTTGGAGCGGGGAGTTAGCGGCTCAGCAGAGAGCGAGGAGACACGCTCGGCTTTGACCAGGGGAGAAGATGACCTCCCAGGCGGGCCGCTCGAGCCGGGGAAAGGGAGGTGGGCCGAAGGCCTGGGGAGAGGAAAAAGGGAAAGGGCCGGGCTGGCTTGGGCCGGGAAAGGGAGAAGGGAGAGCGGGCCGACCCAACAAGATCATGGGCTGAGCCCAAGAAAGGAAGGGAGGTCCAACTCAGATTTGGCCTGTGGATTCAACAGAGAGGGGAAAACTCCAAACCGCGAATTTGAATTTCAAATGTTACGGACATTACATTTGAAACACAAACCGAGGAAAGAAGATTTTTGCAAATACTTGATAATTGAATTACGGCGAAGAACGAAACCGAATTATAATTACAATGCGCCGTCCAAAAACGGACGCTACTTACATCCCAAAAATCCTAATTTTGAAAAAGAATAATGAAAATAGGTGGGAGAATAACTTTGGGCATGTTTACATGTGGGAAATATTAATTGAGTATGTTTTGAAAATTATCATCAAAAGCAATAATGCATTTATATGAAAACAGCAACTTGGAAGAATTTTCAAGAAAATCACAGAACAAATTAAATTTTCAAAAAATTACACAGTGTCATAAGACCGCACAAAAATTTTCATAAATTGTGGACCCCGTTTGCTAAGTACAAAAATTTAGGAATCCTTCAGCCAGTTTTGGAAACATTCAAAAGCCATTTTGAATTTCCCTCTCACCGTTGGGCCATAACTGCCGCGGCCCATCTCGCTCACGGCAACTCCAGCCCATGCCAGCACCCTGCTCCCGTGCTCGCTAACACATCGGACCCGCATGCTAGCACCCTTCTTCTACCTCTCACTCTCGCCCGCGAGCCAGCGCGCCAGCGGAGCTCCGCTGATCACTCGTGGAATTCGACCAGTGCCCATAGTATCAACGCTCACATGCCCCCGTCACCTCCTCCTACCGTTGCCCATGCTAGCTGCCCCCATTGACGCACCATTATCCCGCATAGATGACGAGAACGAAGCTCGGCGCGATAAACCCGTACGCCGCGCCATTTTCTCGCCGCTTCTCTCGCACCATTCTCAGCCGCATTTAAGCCCTCACCGTGTCATGAGCTCCTCAGCTCGCTTCTTGCACAGAATCGAAGCACATTGTTATTTGCTTCACCAGGAATGAGAGTGTCATTCTCGACGCTAGTGAGCAAGCCTCACACTGCCATTTTCTCTAGTGAGCTTCCTTGCCCTCGCCACCTGTGTCACCATGTGTCTCTTACCTCACTAATACTCCTTTGCTTAATATAGCTCTAGGAACCCCGTAGCGTGATCGCCTCATCTTCTTCTTCGTCTCCTACGCACACCCATTTCGGACCTCTACGTTCCTAACGCTCTAGTGAGCTTGAACCTCATCTAACCACATCATATCGCGCTCCATACTCCACTAATGCTTCTTCCTTGCTCAATGTGAACCCAATCTTAGGGGAATCACCAGAAACGAGCTCTTCCCCAAAACCAGCTACCGCTGATTCCTTTTCTGTTCATCATCACTCCGGTGAGTCCCCGTTCGATTCCTCGCTCCTACATCATCCTTAGGACCTCAGGGATCTAATGCACTTCTTCTTGAAGCATCTCCATCTCCATAACATGCTAGTACCATGAGCCACCTCTGCACCGCCATTGTTCAACGTTGACCTCGACGTTGTCTACACCCTTGGTGAGCTCCAGGTAGTCCCTAGTGCTTCTACACCCATTGAATTAGTAGATTAGCTAGTGTAGCATAGACTTCACTGTGGCCACCGATGGCGCCTCCGTAGGAAGCGTTGTCGCCACCGCTCCAGTGACCATTGGTCCCCAAGCCATTGCCTGTAGCTTCATAGTCACCCCCTAAAGCCAGTGCGCACCATCTTTCGCCGCCGATTGGCTCCAATCGTGAAAACCATTTTGGACCCGAGAAGCTCCGTCACTTATCGCCAGTGTAGCGCCACCTTCGACCACCTCTCCAACCCCCACCACCACCCGGTGGGATCGTTGTCAAGAGGGGAGCTGACGAGGATTAAAATCTCTAAATATTACTTTAGACTAACGACCCCCGTGATCGTAAGGATTCCAGAGGTTACATTGTGGGTACCCTGGTTGGAAGAAGTCCTGTACGTTATCCCCGGCCAGATGACTGCTCGTAGGAGCTTTGAATTGGCACTTAGACCTGGTTCCAAGTATATCCTTACCGTGTGACGAATGGAACACATGTCTTATTTGTTCTAAACCACACGATGTTTATGGCCCTAAGTCACTGACAATAACCATCATATGGTTTATCTCCCACTGACATCAACTGCAGGTCAGTTGGTTTTCTACCAACTGCCACCTTTTCTCCAACCGGACGCGACACTTCTAGAAGGCACCTCTTCCGGTGATAACTGCCATCACTTCGTCATTTATTTGAAGGAGAAGACAACCGGAGGACAAGAAGATCATGAGATCAAAGGATACAAGATCTAGACATGATCTACAACCGCAACTCAAGGCTATTGAAGCAATAGCATAGCAATCAGTACACCAAGTGTAATTAGGGCTAGTCCATTGCCCTATCGAAGGCACCCCTTGTAAGGGATACAATTCATTACAATAAAGAGAAGCCCCATTCTTTCCCAAGAACTCTTTGCCATTTTCCTCTATTTATTTCGTAAGATCGGTGACTCGATCGTCGACAGCATTTTGCACATCCCTGAGCTAAGTCGTTGCATCGTTCGCTGTTGGCGAGCTCGCCATGGTGCTCGGCCTCATGCCGCTCTGTTCCTTTGTCCTCTCTCTCTCTCTCTCTCTCGCTCTCGCTGATAGTGGGTCCTACTAGCGTTTAGGATTTAGTTAACACTAAATGATAGTGGTTAGACGTAATAAGTGTATGGTAGGTGGGACCAGCCGAAAAGATTAGTAGAAATCTAATTTTGTAGGACCGAAAAGGCGACTAGAGGGAGGGTGAATAGGAGCACGCCTAATTTTTCACCTCGATCAGATTCAACACGTTTTTCACTCCAATAGCTATTAAAGCTATGAAGATCAAAGTACAAACACAGCGGAAGACTTGTATTGAATCCGATCAACACCCCAAAGCAAAACAATCAAAAGCTCACAAGACAAGCGGTGGCGATCATTGGTGGAACACTGGCGGTCTGACTAGTAGCTCAACTAGTCTGTTGGTGTTGAGGTGATCATCTGCTGAGTCGAACAGTAAAAATAGCCCGTCACCCAAAACACAATTTGGTCTAACTTTTGATCTACGATTCTAAATTTGACCAAACTTGAGACACACCTTCCTAAGGATATCATAAACCTATTCCAAGCAACGATCGTCAAGATCTTTGCCAAAGTTCTAACCTTTTTCTGTTTGAGTGAAGGTTGCTCCAAAACCGGGCAAAAACGAAAACGTGATCCAAACACTTGCTCGTGGGTGAATAATGATCAAGATGATCCTAGATGTATTCCCACATGTCACAGCAAGCTAGATAGGGGCAAGAAACCAACAGAAAATCAAAGGATCAAAAAAAGCCTAAAAATCACAAAATAGAGACCAAGAACACGAAGAGACTCATATTTGAGGAATCATGCATAGATTGATTTGTGATTGTAGATGGTTTACAGCCACTCCATCCAGGAGGACAAAGCTCAACTTATGAGCACACACTCAATCAAAACTCTCTAGAACCCTAAACCTCTACTTTCCTCTCTAAGCCCCTAAAACCAAAACTAGGGTTTAGAATAAACAAAAGAGTTGAGGGGGTGCACCCACCTCCCTCCTCTATTTATAGTGGGGGCTAATCCTTCTAGAAGAATTTCTCTATTGGGCACTCGTTAAGCCCACACACAAACGGGTTTAACTCACACATGCATTTTAAAGCGCCATCTTCATCTCCTCTTGACCTAAACCGTTTCTCCTTGTGCCGTCTTGCGTCGCGGGTTAGAAAAAGGTCACCAAGGCGGTATTTAGGTGAAGTTACCAAAATACCCCTTCTCGATCCTTCTCTGAAGACCGAGTCCAGATTTGGTGAAGCAGTCGCATGCTTCACCACGTGTAGGTTGATCAACGGCTCTCATCATGTCGGCAAGTCTCGCCCATCCGGCTCCCACCGAAACCACCATGGCACTTGCACCGACCCCCGCGCCGCTTGATCCAACCCGTCGCACCAAACTGCTCGTTCGGTCATCCTTGTCCATTCTACACCATGCTTGAGTCTCCTGACCTCACCTGGCATCCTCGATCGTTCTGAACCTCAGCTCTCCAAGCCTAGTTCCGATCATTCTCGCCGTTGACTGTCATTGACCTCCAAGCAACATGTACAACAATAGACAAGCAAATCGATTCTGGGAACAAGTTCATCGCAACTTGAACCACGTTAGTCAAAACATGCATCATGCAACACATATGCACTGAAACCCATAAACTTAACCTAACAAAACAAGCATCGCCGCCACGATGGCCGACGAACAAGTCAAAACCGGTCAGACCGCCACTCTAGTCGGTCTGACTACCCCCTGGCCGGTCTGACCGCCACCTGTTGGCCGGTCTGACCACCCAGCTGGGACTTTATTTCCAACCTAAGATCCGAAACCTCTTTGGAAATTTCAAACGAATAGATCTTTTTCCTGGAAGCTCCAAAAATTATGAAACCAAGTGTAGTAGAAACTCCTCTCTTGCCTACACCTCTATTTTTGGCCCAGCTCCAAACTCCAAAATCTTTTTATGGCCGGTCTGGCCGATTTCCAAAGGCCGGTCTGACCGCCACTCATGGCCGGTCAGACCGCCACCTTGGCCGGTCAGACCGCCACTTGCCTGACAGTAGTTTGAACTTCGCCAAAAATACGTGATTCGATAAACCTTCAATGCCATTGCCAATTGTGTCATCATCCTAAGATCGTGAGCATATCCCCATGATATCCACAAATTTGAAACGTTTTTAGTAAATATGTCACTCACATG
Organism: Phyllostachys edulis; assembly: GCA_036346405.1. Classification (NCBI taxonomy): domain Eukaryota; kingdom Viridiplantae; phylum Streptophyta; class Magnoliopsida; order Poales; family Poaceae; genus Phyllostachys; species Phyllostachys edulis. The sequence goes on along the minus strand of CM070547.1, from coordinate 54,437,913 downwards.
TGGGACCATGCACTATTCTCGGTTTTAAAATATGTTTTAAAACCGAGAGACTAGCATGTGAACCCCAGTTGTCAGATAATTAAAATAAAAAATAAGTTTAATCATTTAGTTAATAAATAATGAGTCTATGACATGTGGGATCACCTGTATTTTGTAAATAAAAATCCAGAAAAGAAAACTATAGGGACTGACAAGTAGGCCCCACATGTAAGTTAATAAAATTCGAAAAAATAAGAAAAGCTGTTTTTAGTTCAAAGGAAAATACGCTTTTTCAAGTGGTATCTTCTTCGGATCCTTTTGATCTTTTTTATCTTTTTAGGCTTTTAAGTCTTTTGTGCATCTCATTGTATCATATTGCATACATATGAAAAATCCAAAAAGATGCATTGTAATATAAGCTTTACTGCTCATCTTTTAAATTGATGAAGCTTTGCTTATTACCCTCTTGAGTTTTAGTATTTCAATTCTTGTTCAAGAGCGTGTCTAGTTCTTTGACTTGCTAGAATTATCATGCTTTCACATATGCAGCAATGTCTTTGCTAATTGAGCTAGAACTTTAATACAACTTGAACTGAAAATTGCAATTTATGGATCTTTTAGCTAGTTGCACAATTAGTGATCCTTTTGCGACATTGGCCCTATCAAAATTGCTTTGTTAGCTCTGGAATCTAGAATTGAACATCTTTGAGCTTTCAGTTCATTAAAGAATCTAAAACAGCCCTTGTGCAAAATGAAAAATGATTTCTTTTTGTGCGAAAAAACTGATCTCACCAATTCTTTCTCATGAGACGGCTTGCCATTGTACTAGGCATGAACTCAGGGGGAGTTTTGGATGACCTAGACTACTCTTTTAAGCTTTTGTTGCTTGGGATGGTCGCGGCAAGGCTTGAGATCTAGCACATGGCTAAGAAAACAATTTGTCCCAATTGGTTGAAGCTTAGGAAGAGATTGTGGATGGCTCCTAGTCCAGGATCTTCTTTACTAAGATAGACCTTTTATCAACTTGAATATTCATTGTAAATGAGGAACAGTTGAAATTTGGGCTTTTGACAAAAATTGAGCTAAATGATTCAATTCAGGACTTTTTGTCTCTAAGATGGTCTTTGCTAGCTTCTGGATCTCACAATGACATTCTGACATGGCCATTATCACTTTAGGATAACTGTTGTTGAACTTGCTAATTTTGACGCATTGCTTAATTTAATCCAACAAAATGTGATATAGTGAGCTCATTAGCCTAGCTTTGCTATATATGTCTTAACATGATCTTGCTAGCTTTGTCAGGCTTGTTGTATCTTGAGTAATGGTAGAAATGCTAGCCTGTTCAATTGAGTAATCTCCAAAGCTTCTTTTACCTAAAAATTGAAAAATCAAAACAAAATTGAAGCCACCCCATTGCATTTCATGCATGCTCTTTCTTTTGCTTCTTCCTTTCTTGTGCATTTGTCTTCTCTAGATGAGAGGAAGGCATGATTCCTTGATGAATCCATTGTCAAAGGGGGAGAAGATATAGAGAAAATGTAATGTTAATAAAGAGCTTGTTGGTTATGGGGGAGAAGTTTTGTAAGGGGAGAAGTTAGGAGCTTTTTGGAGAGATTTGGAGAAATTGAAAATTTAAAACTCTCTCTTGAAAAATGATGATCATAGTGAGGGGGAGCATTCATATTGCATTCTTTTGGTCTTATTATCTTTTCTGAACTTGAATTGCAATTCTTGAAAACTCACGATGATCAAAGGTCAAATAGAACAATTGTTCTTTCATATGGACCTTAAGTGAGATTTTTGTTGATTCTCTGGAATTGGAAGCTTTCTTGCTTTCTTTTGCTGTATCTCACTTGCCCATGCTATTTTGAAGCCAGCTTGGTCATTTCCATTGCTTTCTCTTGCTAATGACCAAGTTGTGCCTTTGCGCGAAAACATCGAGTATTTTAATTTTCAAACCTCAAACTTACATTTTCTGAGAGATTGCCAATGTGTTCATCAAGGGGGAGATTGTGGATATCATGGGGATATGCCCATGATCTTAGGATGATGAGACAATTGGCAATGGTGTTGAGGGTTTGCAGAATCACCCGTTTTCGGCATTGCTCCTGTTCTGTCAGGCCTCTAGCGGTCTGACCGGCCATGGTGGCGGTCAGACCGGCCATGCCTTGTGTTGATTTGCTGGTTTGGTTGCTAGCGATCGGACCGGCAGGTGTGATCGACCGGTCATGGAGCGGTTTGGTGGCTTTACTGGCGGTCGACCGGTCACTTTATGACTTTGGATTTTGGAGCTGGGCCAAAAATAGAGGGTGTAGGCAAGTGAGAGGGTTCTTCTGCACTTGGTCCCATATTTTTTGGAGCTTCCAGGAAAAAGTTCTATTCGATTGAAAATTCCAGAGAGGTTCGGATTTTCAAGAGTGGAATTTTGGCTAAGTCCCTTGTGGCGGTCAGACTGGCCTTTGGTTGGCGGTCAGACCGGCCAGTGGGCGGTCTGACCGCCAAGGGTGGCGGTCTGACTGGTTTTGGCTTCTTCGTCGGCCCGCGTGGCGGCGTTTTGTGGTTGTTAGGTCAAGTTCATGGTTGTCATTACATATGTGTTGCATGATGCATGTTTTGGCTAACGTGGGTCAAGTTGTGAAGAACTTGTTCCCGAAAATGGTTTCTTGGTCTATTGCTGTGCAGGTGGCTTGTAGGTCTATGACGGTCAGCGGTGAGGTGGATCGGGACTAAGCTTGGAGAGCTGAGGTCCAAAACGATCAAGGATGCCGGGTGAGGTCAGAGGACTCAAGCGGGGCACAGAATGGACAAGGATGACCGAACGGGCAGTTCGGTGCGACTGGTTGGATCAAGCGGCGTGGGAGTCGTTGCAAGTGCTCAGTGGTGCCGGTGGGATCCGGACGGGAGAGACTTGACGACATGAAGCCGTTGATAAACCTACACGTGGCGAAGCGTGGGATTGCTTCACGATCTGTGGACTCGGTCTTTTGGAGAAGGATCGAGAAGGGGTATTTTGGTAATTTCACCAAATACCGCCTTGGTGACCTTTTAGCTAAACCGCGGCGCGGGTCGGCGCATGGTGAAGCGGTTTAGGCCAATCGAAGATGATGATGAAGACGGCGCTTTGAGATGCGTGCGTGTGTTAACCCATTTATATGTGGGGTCTAATGGGTGCCCTAATGGAATATTCTCTAGGATCTAGCCTCCACTATATAAGGGTTAAGTGCTGGTTGCATTGGTAATCCTTGGCCATTTAGATAACCCTATTTTGTGTTTTAGTGTTTGGGATGAAGGGAGGAGAGCTAGGGTTTCTAGAGAGGGATTGAGAGTGAGTGCTCTTCGAGAGAGCTTTGTCCTCCTTGTAGGAGTGGCTGTAAACATCAATCATCCATCTATCCAATTCAATCCAACTAGATTTCACAAGATGAGTCTCTATTTCGTTCTTGTTTTCATCCTCTCTATTTGATGATTTTGGGCTTTTCTTGATCCGGGAGTTTTTACTTGGTTTTTCTTCTTGATCTTGCTTGCTGGGATATGTGGGAACCCATCTAAAGTCATCTACATCATCATCCACCCACGAGCAAGCTTTTGGATCTAAGTTTTGATTTTGCCCGGTTTTGGTGAAGAAAGGGTGATTTTCGGGGGTTTTGCTCTTGAGAGCTTTTGGCTTGATTCTTCCTGTGATTGAGAGTGCTAAGATGTATAGGAGATCATCCTTAGCCATCTTGGATTGATTCCTCCTACGAAATCATCTCAATCACCGTTTTCGTATTTGGCTCGGTTTTGAAGCACCCTTCGTTCAAACTGAAAAAGATAGGAACTTTGGCATGGATCTCTGCAATCTTTGATTGGAATAGGTTCCTAATATCTCTAAGAAGGTGTGTCTCAAATTTCGTGGAGTTTGGCCTTACGGATCAAAAGTTAGACCGATTTTAGTTGCGGTTTTCGGGCTGTCTGCTGTTCATCATCAGGCTGGAGGTTAGACCGCCGTTCTTGGAGGTCAGACCGCTCCATGTAGCGGTTAGACCGCCCATTTGAGAGGTCTGACCGCTAGGCAAAAAATTGACCCGCCAATTTGAGAGGTGTGACCGCCCAACTCTTTGTGATTTGAGTTTTTGGGTTATTTTGGGTGTTTTGCTTGGGGTTTTGATTTGGGTTCAATACAAGTCCTCTGCAGTACTTGAATGTTGATCTTCATAGCTTCCATAGCTATTGGAGTGATGTTGTATTGAATCTAATCAAGGCGAAAAGTTAGGCGTGCTCCTATTCACCCCCCCTCTAGTCGCCTTTTCGGTCCTACAGAATCTTGTTTTCTAAATTCATCTAAAATCATGCTCTATCTCAATATGCAATAATATTGGACTTTTGTTGTTGTTGAAATTATTTTTCTATATTTAATTTGCTATCGGCTCTTTTTGAATAGACGTTGATACCTCGAATGAAATTTACAACGATCCTTCATCCTCTTATTCAGAGCAAGGCAAGCACCTCCTTTGACCATGTTGATCCTACTATTTCAATTATTGTACTTCTTTTTGAAAAATCTATTATGCATGCGTGTATGTTTGTTTAAAATTGCTATATTTTGGGATGATGGTAGTTATATTCCTATTCAATGCATGATCCTCCTTGCAATATTGGTATCCCTACTGTTGTAGGCTTGTAGCCAATTGGTTATGGTTTAGGCAATAAATGATGTCGATTTAGGTATCTCGAGTACGAATATCGCACAAATGCTTAGTCGGGCTCTAGATTTACTAAAATTGGAAAATGGATGAAATGTTGAACATGAATTTGGGAGATTTTGAAATGATGGACTAGAGGGGTTTACCTCTGTTATTTTGTATAAACAATAATAATGAAAAACTTAGTTTGTGACGCAGACGAGTTATATTATATTCTGAGAAGTGTGAGAGGTGTATCTCACAAGTAGATAGGGGGAGATCCTCACCCGAGTCAATTAAGGACCGAACGTCAGTACCACCAATCCAAGCCTAAGTGTATGTCGAACCCGGGAGTAGAAGGATACCAGATTCTCTGTGTTTACCACACTTGTCCAAGAACAGCTAGTGCACACAATTCAACAAAAATGATAACAAGTCCATGTCACACATTTTATTCATATAATCAGAGTTTTATTACAAAAAGGGCTATAAGCCAAAACAAAAGTATAGCAGAAACATAGAGTAGTAGTAGGCCAAACGATACGCCACAGGCAATCGTTTGGCGCACAGCCTAGCCGTTCAAATACTCTCCATCCCCGTAGCACTCCCCCTCTAAGCAACCATTTTATTATGCAAGGTGAGTGCGAAACGTACTCCGTAAGTTAAACCCAATAACAGATTATAATGCATGCAAGGATTTATCAAAGGAAGGCTTATAGGGTTATTTGTGCAAAAGCAACGTTTGACATTTTAAATACATTTACTAAGTTCCAAAGCAGTTATTGTATATCTAAAATTCTTTGATTTTAAACTGTCAAGTTAGTGCAAGATGCACTTCTGGTCAAGGATTAACCCCCTTACACTAAGGCTTTGTGCCCAATTTCCCACATGGAATAAACATCCATGAAATCATTTTTATCAAATCATTTTTAAAACAAAACCAAAGTTTAATCCACGAAAGGCTTTGCTTAGCATGTCCATGATCATGGACACGGCTATTCGAATAGTTTTACACTCTGTAGAGGTTGTACAACTTTATCAACAAGAGATATCTGCTTAAAATATCGGCCAAGACATGCTTCCACAGGCATGCAGCTAAGTGCCTATCACAAGGCTTTTACCTTACACTATCCTAATGTAGTTATGTCCGCTAAGGTTTTGCTACCGCAAGGTTTCACGCTAAGCGGCAACCCCCTCTTGCGCCGTGTGGTTACTAAAAGTAGGTCTTCACGACACCAACACTTCAAAATTACACAACCATAGTGAAACATTGCAAGTTAGTTAGCCAGGTCTGTCCCATACCAATCTTGTGGTAGTACGGTTATAGCTTAACAATCCACAACTCACAGACCGGTCCTTAATTGACTGAGCGAATTCCAAAGTAACCCTTGGGCCTTGACCATTCACCGAGACGAGCCCGTGCATAAACTTGCACCGACCAACAATCCATTTCACCCAATCTAAATCATTTTTTAAATTTTATTTTGCTTTTCAAAATTATTTGCAAAATTTTCCATGGCAAACCAATGCCATAGACTTATTTCAAACTGAGTTGAATATTTGGCTAAATTCCCAAATCAAACGTTTTAGGTCTAAGCATGTCTATGCGTAATATTTTCCAAATGGTTTCTAGTTCATATTATTGTATCAACTAGGTTTTTCATCTAAAGTGTCAAGGTATACTATTCCAATGACAAAGTTTGGTCATACAAAGGAATTAGGAATAACTATAATAATTTAAAACAGGGATTTAAATTAAATTGAATACAAATAAGTATGCAGTAATAATTTAAAATAGAATTTAAATAATTTGAAACACTGGGATCAAATATGATCAAAGGGTGTAACTTGCCTTGATCAATTAATTGTTCTTCTGAAATGGCGTCAAAATCTGGCTCTCTGAAGTCGTCGAAATCTATACACGAAAATAAGCCAAATTCAAACAAAATTCAAATAAACTCCAAGTTAAATAATTTTAGTTATGGGAGATATATATTGAATTTATATGAATTTAAGAACAAGAAACGATGGAATCAGAGTTCATATGAAAGAGAACGAACACCCGGAAGTTTGATTTTCACATGAAATGATGGAAATTTTGAAAATGGAATATCCCGTAGAATATGATATTCTGCTCTTTTTCAATGCAAAGCATAGTATGACACCTTGGACCTACTTGGTAGAGAAAGAACGGCCTCGGTGTATGACTTGTGGGGTCCATGTGTCATTGAGTCAAAAGCAAACAACAGAGAGCAACTAACAGAGAAGAAAATAGAGGAGCTCTGGGCGCATGGAGAGCGGCGCTGGCATCGGTGAGCGGCGGCGCGGGGCGACCGAATGACTGGAGAAATGGGACCCCGTGGGGACAGTGTTCCCACGGGTGGCGGAGGCGGTGCTAAAGGAGCATGGCGGCAGCGGTGGCGCACGACCAAGTGACGGTGGCGGCAGTGCCGTCGGTTGGAGCAAGAAGGAGAACAGAGGAGGAAAGAGAAAGAAGAAAGAGAAAAGAAAAAAAAAAAGAAAAGAAAAACCAAAAATAAAATAAAATAAATTTCAAAAAGTTCAAGAAAATTCCAAAAAAATCCAAAAAAAAAACCTTGGAACTCAAGAATTTCAATAAATAAATTTTAAATTTACTTGAAGTTTATTTTAACCATTTAAATTTTTTAAATTATGAAATTTTGATTTAAGCTTTAAATTAAATCAATAAAATGCAAATGATTTCTTTTTATTTTTAAGCCTTTTTAAAAATAGCAAATAGAGTTAAAAATTCTAGAAAAATTCAGAGAAATTCCTTGAATTATTTTGAACTTAAAAAATATTTCCAACAAAAAGTTGGCTTTTATTTTTGCACATAAATTGTTTTAATTTCTGGAAAATAGGAAAAATCTTTTTAAATACCAGAAAATTCATGAAATTAATTAAAATTTTCTTTTTAACTTTAAATCCAAGAAAAAAACAGAAAACTCAATAAATTTTCTTTTTGACTTTTAAAATCTAAGAAACTCAAGAAAAGCAAGAAAACTCTTTTAAAACTCAGAAATTCCAATAAAATATTAACTTTATTACTTTTATTTTTGGTAATAGAACTTTGCGATGTTACATCGTACAACCACATGTGCCAGTATGGGACATCAGCTAATTAAGTCATTAAAAACTTGCCTTGCACATTGGTAGGCTGTAGTAGTACGAGCATGACTGGTGTGGCATGTTCGAAGGGGCTCTCTTCACCACGATGTCGGGAACAAAGCTTGCCGTCACAGTGGTGCATACCTCACTGAGATGAGGGTACACGTGGGTGAAGTGAGGGTGTTGATTTTCCAGGCTAGTGCAAGGTTAGTACTAGGTGATTGTAACACCCTGGCTATTCGGAAGCCAAGATGTCACCTGAATAATCTAACATACAACCATAATGTGGAAGAATTTGAATAACATATCATCTAATGACATAAAGAGATCAACATTTAATAGGACCATGGCATGAATGTAGTCTGAATTCAAGCAATTATATCAAAAGGATGATCGAAGATCACAAGGAGTACTTAATCAACCATAACTTAGAAAAGGTTATCAACCACAGCTAACTTTATTTATTACAGTTCATCAATTAACGAATGAAAGATAGAATCAAGTCCTATTATTGAAATTGGAGTATGGTGAAGTGAACGAATAGTGCGTGTCTACTCCCTCCCAATAGAGCCATCATCAACGATCACCTAAAATAAACAAACAAAGCAAGAATGAGTCTGAGACTCAGCAAGTACCGTGAATAATTGAACATACAACAATTATGAACAAGGCAACATCTTTTAAGAATATGAACATAACACCGAATGAATATATGAATGAATGGATTGAATGAAAGGAATGGATCGCACTGCGTGCTTATACGGTATTCTTTGGTGACACACCGTCGGTGTTCACCTAAGCCCGCATTTAACAAAATACGGGGATCCAAATCACGTGTGAAGAACGTTTCATACGGGTGTCCAAATCTGCCCACATTGGAATGGTGGGTCTTACGTGCCTATACTGGAATTGATGGGTCTTATAATCAACTCCCGTGGAAGGAACATGAAAATGGATGCATGTATTGAAAAATATGAACTATGAAAGACATCATGTCTGCACTTGGAATTAACACATAAGAAAGGAACATAAACTTTGCACATTCTCATGGATCACAGAAAAGCACAATACGAACATCAAGCATCCAACATTCACTAATCATAAGAACATCAAAGTACTTGCCTTTCGCGTTACGACGTGTTAGTAGGCAATGAAGATGCCCCTAAACCCGAAGCCTCTCCGCCTACACAAGTAAGTACTCGAAATAAGAACAACATGGTACAGGACTCTACCAGTAACGTTCTACAACACCTTCCCAAACACCCAAGAAATAGCCATTAACCCTATTCTGAAAATAGGCAATACAACCATAGAATCGAATCTGGACAACAGAACGGAAATAACCATAACTATTGACCTGGGACTCGGAACGAGGTGAGCCCAGTTCCTAAATAAAATTAACAAACATATCTACAACATTCTAGTTGGCGATATAACCCAATTTGGCCAAAATAAAATGCTAACAGGCAGTTGAACTTAAAAGATAGATTCTGTCCAGATGAAACGGACAGCAGTAAAGAACAGATCACAACTTTTGATCTACAACTCCGATTAGGACGTTCTTTATCATTATGGAAAGGTTATGAAAAATGCTAAAATGACCTATTTGGGGGAAAACCCTGAATCTGTCATTAACATAATCATAATTTAGGAGACAACTTAATAGATCAATCACGTCGGAATTCTGGACAGTACGAATGAAACTATCATAACTTTTGATCCGTATGTCGGAATTAGGTGTTCTTGGCGGCCACGGAAAGATAAGAACATTATCTAAATATCTCTAGCAGATGGACATCTCGAATTCTATTTCAAGGAACCAAAATCGACCACGCAAGGTACTGGACAGAATTGAACATCTACCGGCAGCAAAACGATCCAACCCAATTAATCTAATTCACCTCTAATCATCAACAAACAGTGGGGAAAACACTTCGTTACCCTTCAAGACCCATAGGAAGACGATGACCAGGCCTCGAAGAAGATGATCCTCTCCTAGTCCCTTCTCCTTCCTCTCCTTCCTGATTGACAACCCCGCAAAGGACCTCGTCTTCCCTCACCAACTGTCGGCAGCAGGGGGAGGCGCCAATCACCAGGAGGGAGGGCAGCCAAGGGACAGCAGGGGGCCGCCATGGGACAGCAGGGGGCGGCGTCTCCTTGGGGAATTGGGGGCGGCCAAGAGGAAAGGGGAGAAGGGCGCCCCCTTCTTTAGGGTTAAGGGGGGAGTGGGGCGCATGGGCTTTAGGCCCATGGTGCCTCCCATCTTGGGCTACTTGGCCGGCCACAAGGCCAAGGCAGCCTGGGCCGGAGGCCCACCGTAGGGACCCCGGTTCTCCGGACCCAGGACCCTCTGTGTGTATCTGCACTATTCCCTGGATCAGTAGCTAGTGCACACAGTTGCAACAATGGCGTAATCAAAACCGGACACCAAACTATAGATGAAGCAGACAAATTAATATTTAATAGCAAAAGGGACCTTACGGTCAAGTCTTACAAAGTTTGCCACGCAGGGCTAACAACAAAAGAGAGCTTGCAGCGGAAACCAAACATCCGGTGGAGATCACCCAATATGCCCACAGGCAATCGAGTGAAGGACGCAACCTAATTCGCATAGTCTTCAAAGTATTCTTCTCCATAGAGCTCTGAGTTCACTGGTTCACCCTCCTCTGCTGATTTAAATAGAGGGCGCAAAGCCATGAGTACTTTGAATGTACTCAGCAAGTCGCAGAGAAATGTATACAAATAGTATTCATGCAAGGCTTGACAAGGATAGCTTTATGGCTATTTTGCAGAAAGCAATATTTCACTTTTAAATATAGTAAGTAGATTGCAAAGCACAATTTAAGAAAAGATTAATACATAAGTAATCAATTTTCTTTGAAACAACTAGTGAACACCCTGTTCACTACCCAACCAACAACCACAACCATCTACAAGATTCGAACAACCCATTCCAACATTTCAAGAAAATCTATCCCTTGCGTGAAATCACCAGGCATGTCCATAACCGGGGACACGGCTATTCGAATAGTTTTACACTCTGCAGAGGTTGTACAGCTTTACCCACAAGACACGAATTCTCTAGTTGGTTGGGAATCCGTCAATGCCCCTGCCCACTTTCTTAGGTAAGTAGTCTAGAGCACATGACAAGGCCTTTACAAAGTTCGGTTTTGACTCGGTTCTGTTCGCTAAGGGGTTACCGTTACGGGCCCCCTCTTGCGCCATTCCCAGCCAACACAGAACCGAACCAAAACATTGCCAATTATTCGGCCAGGTCTATCCCAGTCTAGACATGTGGTTGTACGACAATGACCCAGATCAATGGTTCAAGGTTAAGTCCTTAGTTGACTGCTCAGACGAGACGTTTCCGCATTCCAAATGTGCGTTACGGCACCCACCTTTTCCACCACCCACTCGTTCGAGCATAAATCATTTTCGTTCAACCCCACCAAACCACATCTTTTATCAAAAGTGGCTTCGCCACGGTTCCATAATTCCTTTAGTCAAATTCAAACATTCTTTGAGTATGTGATCGTGAGTCTATCGCATAACTAAAGCATTGGCTAAGCATAAAACGGTACCTATGTTGGTATTTCAATAATGTCCAACTAAAATAATCCATCCTAGGGTATCCAAGGATTTATGTCATTCAAGGATACATGTCATTCACAATTTATCAAGGAGGTATAATGGCAATTAAGTAATTAACTAATCCTGAAACCATTTATTATAAAATTAGCCATGCATGTTTATTTCAAACAATATATTTTTTAAAGATGGGTTCAATATGATCAAAGGTCTACGACTTTCCTTCGTGGAAGCGTAGGGGTGCTTCGGTCGTCGGGTCCGAGAAATCTTCCGAAACGCCGGAATCTATACGTGCGAACAAAGCTAAATAAATAAAACAACTCCAAATAAAATCCAAATAAATACTAAATAAATACAAGTAGGAAGACAAGCAATTTAGATGAATTTACAAATTTGAATCACTTGAATCGGAGTTCGAATGAAGAAGTTATGGCCAAAGGAAGTTAGGGAATTGCATAAAATCAAGAAAAAGGGATTTTCCTGATTTTTGGAATTATTTTTCAAAAGAAAAACCGGGAAATACCGCGCGGGCATTGACGAGGCAACCACGTCAGCAAGGGAGGGACGTGGCCGCTGACTGGGCGCCACGGTGGCAGCCACGCGGCTTGCCACGTCGGACTCGAGGCGGCGGCGTGCTCGGCCTGATGGTCGCCGGCGAACGGTGGCGCTCCAATGACCGGCGAGGGCACCTACGCGAAGAGGAAGCCGCAGCGATGCTAATGCACGCGGCGGCGATGCATCTGGCAACAGGAGGTCGTGGCGAAGGCGAAGAGCGGCGGAGGCTCGACGGCGACGACGGGGTTCCGGTGGGGCTCCAGGGACGGGGAGGTGCGCACCAGGTGCACCTCGGCTTGGCGATGCCGAGGGTGAGGTCGACGGCGGCCGGAGGGGCTTGACGGCGACGGCGGGTGCGGTGAAAGCTCCACGACCGGCGGCGCTTGGAGCTTAAAATCCGGCGAGCTTGGAGGGAGAGAGGAAGAGTGGGTTGGGGGAAAAGAGAGAGGAGAGGGACAGCTCCCCGGTGCTCGCTTAAATAGGGCTCGGGGAGGCCCGGAGGAGGAGGAGGAGGAGAGGTGTCGTGGCAGCCTTAATGGCGAGCAGCGGGGGGGGGGGATCCGGCTTGACCACGCGGAGAAGGGGGAAAACGGGGCGCACGGGCGCGGCGGAGGCGGGGACGGGCGGTGCGACCAAAAGTGGGGCAAGGTAGGGCTAGGTTGCGGTGAGGGAGCGGCACGGTGCGGCGAAAAATGCGGCTAGGTGGACCCGGGCCAGTGGGTGGAGGTAGGAGACGACCAGGCGCCGACAAAGGCCAAGACGCCGCGTCGTGATGTGGCGAGAACGGGAGGCTTGAGGCGACAGAGTCGTCGATTCGATCGGACGGTGCAATGGAGGGGGGCTGCGCGCGCGTGGGGCCGACAAGGTGGGCCGCGTGGGTGAACAGGGAATGGGCCGGGAGGAAATCGGCCCAAGAGCCAAAGGAGGAATTTAAAATGCATTTCCAATTAAAGAAATGCTAGAAATAGAAAAGCAATTTTAGAAAATAGCTTAAGCTGTCCAAAAATTCTAGGAAAATTCACAGAAATCTCTTGAATTATTTAGGACTTAGTAAAAATATTTTCAGCTTAACTATTGCTTTTAATTTTTGCAAATAATTATTTTTAACATAAGGCAAAAGGAAAATCCAACAAAACTCAACTAAACCAACTTGCATTAGTTGAAGTTTTAATTAATTCCAATTAAACCGCTTTTAAAATTCTAAATTACAATTTAAGCTTTGGCGAATTAATAAAATCAAATGGTTAATTTTTAAAGTTTTCAAAATTTTCAAAAACTCCAAAAATTTGGGATATTACAAACCTACACCCCTTAAAGGGAATCTCGACCCGAGATTCGGGTTGACTAGAGAATAGGTTCGGGGACTCGGACTTTGCTCACCCTTCCAAGCAACTTTCTCTTCTGAGTAGAACAAGACTATAAGTGAAGCTGTACTGACTTAGAACTTACCAGGGATGACGTGTTGAATGGGCTCAACGGTGACTTGATTCACTCGACCTCTTGCCAAAGGAAGTGGAGTCCGGACAGCTCGGCTTGGGGTCTGAGTTGTTCCTTGGCCTACTCCTAAGGTGGGTGTCCTGATCAGAGTAGCTCCCAAGTTGAATGGAATTGGCGTCGGGGCTTGCTTTCGTGGGGGACGTTGTGGGCAATTGCTGGCGTAGTGACCCAATTGGTGACATCTGAAACAGGTAACTCCCGCGGCATGATTGATGTTCTTTGACTGCTGGTTGGTGTTGTTGTCGAAGGTGTGAAATTCTGGGGCAGCAAGGCGAGGTGCTGTTGCAGGGATCTGAAAGGTGACAGGGGGAACAGAACGAGTTGGGTGTTGAGCATTCATTCGGGCCTTCTGCGGATGACCTTGAGGAGCACCATGCTGCATCATCTTCCTTTTATGGGAGTCTACAAGCTCGTGACAAGACTCTTCTATGAGCATGGCTTTGTTTACCAGCTGCTGAAAATCTGCATAGTCGTTGCCAACGACTTGAACCTTCAAGCTAGGGTTGAGTCCTCTCTTGAAATGCTTCTGACGAGCATCATCGGTGGCAACATCCTCTTGAGCATAGCGCGAGAGCTGAGTAAGCTTGTTGAGATATTCACTTACTGACATGTTTCCTTGTTTCAGCTCACGAAACTCATTCTTCTTCATTTCTACCTTTCCGTTGGGACTATGAGAGTGGCGGAAGGCTTCTGAAAATTCAGTCCAAGTGATGTTTTGGTGGTTTCTATGGGCGGCGCAGTAGTTCTCCCACCATTCTACGGCGTGCCTTCCAGCTGGTGCGCAGCAAACAGGACTTTTTCACGGTCGACACATCGGGTAATGGCAAGCTTCTTTTCAGTAGAGCGTAGCCAGTCATCTGCATCCAAAGGCTCAGAGCAGCTGGAGAAGGTAGGTGGATGGGTCCTCATAAACTCTGCCAGCTTTGACTGATGGAAAGCTGGTGGTGGTGGCGGTGGCATGGCGGCGGCTTGGTTATTCTGGTTTAGCATGGTGAGCAGCGTGGCAGCTGTCTGATTCTGTTGAGTCATCACCTGGTTCATGTTCTGCATCATTGCATTCATCAACTACGCCTGTGCTGCCATGAACTGTCCCAAACCCTGATCTGTTGTTGCGGCTAGGGTTGGTGGTGTAACGGGGTCCACTGGTTCATCCTGACTTGCCGAGCTGCGGGTCTGAACCATCTGCACAAATCTTCTCAGGTTTAATAGACGAGAGGAAGAAAGCACAATAGGAAAGAGGGAAAAGCACAATAGATGAGAGAGAATGGGGGGGAAAGACGGGACAACCTAATTGGGAAAAGTCGGTTTAACCCAACGAACAATAGCCGAAAAGCTACAAGAGGCAACAACACTCAAGCCACAGATCCTAAATGATACTGAAATTAAAAGGGGTAACTTTAAACATCACTACTAGTCTATCTTATATGGATGGGCGACTTCAAGCAAAGCTCGATCCTATAGAGATTATCGAGATAAGAGGGTCACTTTACATTCAGAAACAAAGTTTCAGAAGGGGTACGATAAAAGAACTTGTGGATGATATGGGGAAAGTTTAGAATAAGACGAGAGGAGAATAGAGTAAGATAAGAGGGGAATACTATTCAAGTTAATTGTTGGTTTGCTTTAGAAAATAAAATTTTGAAGTCTTGACTAAACGACCATGCTAACTATGGTTACGTCCTACAATCGACACAGCTATGATACCACCTTTGTAGGGACCCTGGATCTCCGGATCCAGGACCCTCTATGTATATCTACACTATTCCCTGGATCAATAGCTAGTGCACACAGTTGCAACAATGGCGTAATCAAAACCGGACACCAAACTATAGATGAAGTAGACAAATTAATATTTAATAGCAAAAGGGACCTTATGGTCAAGTCTTACAAAGTTTGCCACGCAGGGCTAGCAACAAAAGAGAGCTTGCAGCGGAAACCAAACATCCGGTGGAGGTCACCCAATATACCCACAGGCAATCGAGTGAAGGACGCGACCTAATTCGCATAGTCTTCAAAGTATTCTTCTCCATAGAGCTCTAAGTTCACTGGTTCACCATCCTCTGCTGATTTAAACAGAGGGCGCAAAGCCATGAGTACTTTGAATGTACTCAGCCAGTCACAAAGAAATGTATGCAAATAGTATTCATGCAAGGCTTGACAAGGATAGCTTTATGGCTATTTTGCAGAAAGCAATATTTGACTTTTAAATACAGTAAGTAGATTGCAAAGCACAATTTAAGAAAATATTAATACATAAGTAATCAATTTTCTTTGAAACAACTAGTGAACACCCTGTTCACTCCCCAACCAACAACCACAACCATCTACAAGATTCGAACAACCCATTCCAATATTTCAAGAAAATCTACCCCTTGCGTGAAATCACCAGGCATGTCCATAACCGGGGACACGGCTATTCGAATAGTTTTACACTCTGCAAAGGTTGTACAGCTTTGCCCACAAGACACAAATTCTCTAGTTGGTTGGGCATCCGTCGATGCCCCTGCCCACTTCCTTAGGTAAGCAGTCTAGAGCATGTGACAAGGCCTTTACAAAGTTCGGTTTTGACTTAGTTCTGTTCGCTAAGGGGTTACCATTACGGGCCCCCTCTTGCACCATTCCCAACCAACACAGAACCGAACCAAAATATTGCTAATTAGTCGGCCAGGTCTATCCCAGTCTACACATGTGGTTGTACGATAATGACCCAGATCAATGGTTCAAGGTTAAGTCCTTAGTTGGCTGCTCAGACGAGACGTTTCCGCATTCCAAATGTGCGTTACGGCACCCACGTTTTCCACCACCCACTCGTCTGAGCATAAATTATTTTCATTCAACCCCACCAAACCACAACATCTTTTATCAAAAGTGGCTTCGCCACGGTTCCATAATTCCTTTAGTCAAATTCAAACATTCTTTGAGTATGTGATCGTGAGTCTATCGCATAACTAAAGCATTGGCTAAGCATAAAACGGTACCCATGTTGGTATTTCAATAATGTCCAACTAAAATAATCCATCCTAGGGTGTCCAAGGATTTATGTCATTCAAGGATACATGTCATTCACAATTTATCAAGGAGGTATAATGGCAATTAGGTAATTAACTAATCCTGAAACCATTTATTATAAAATTAGCCATGCATGTTTATTTCAAACAATATATTTTTTAAAGATGGGTTCAATATGATCAAAGGTCTACGACTTGCCTTCGTTGAAGAGTAGGGTGCTTGATTAAATCGTCCGAGAAATCTTCTGAAATGCCGGAATCTATACGTGCGAACAAAGCTAAATAAATAAAACAAATCCAAATAAAATCCAAATAAATACTAAATAAATACAAGTAGGAAGACAAGGAATTTATATGAATTTAGAAATTTGAATCACTCGAATCGGAGTTCGAATGAAGAAGTTATGGCCAAAGGAAGTTAGGGAATTGCATAAAATCAAGAAAAAGGGATTTTCCTGATTTTTGGAATTATTTTTCAAAAGAAAATTGGGAAATACCGCGCGGGCACTGACGAGGCAACCACGTCAGCAAGGGGGGGACGTGGCCACTGACTGGGCGCCACGGTGGCAGCCACGCGGCTTGCCACGTCGGACCCGAGGCGCGACGCTCGGCCAAAGACAATGGTTGCCGTGACAGCGGGCGCTTAGCGACCGCGAGGGCACCTACGAAG
Source organism: Phyllostachys edulis (assembly GCA_036346405.1). NCBI lineage: Eukaryota > Viridiplantae > Streptophyta > Magnoliopsida > Poales > Poaceae > Phyllostachys > Phyllostachys edulis. The sequence goes on along the minus strand of CM070547.1, from coordinate 54,420,823 downwards.
AGGAAGCCGCAATGATGCGATCTTGATCTGGTGGCGAGATCTTGGCACGGGAGGTCAAGAATGAAGGCTAAGAGCGGCGAGGCGGGCGGCTCGACGACGACAATGGGGTTCGGTGGGAGCTCGGATCGGGAGAGTGCAAGACCAGTCGCCTCGGCTAGCGATCGAGGGTGAGGTCGACAATGGCCGGAGGGGCTTGATGGCGGCGGGGGCGAAGCTCCACGGCCGGCGGCGCTTGGAGCTTCAAATCCAGTGAGCTCGGAGGGAGAGAGGAAGAGTGGGTTGGGGGAAAAGAGAGAGGAGAGGGAGAGCTCCCCGGTGCTCGCTTAAATAGGGCTCGGGGAGGCCCGGAGGAGGAGGAGGAGGAGAGGTGTCGCAGCGGCCTTAATGGCGGTGGGGGAAGCCTGCTTGACCGCCATGGAGCGGGGAAAAAGCGACGCGCGCTGGTGAGGAGGGAGACAGCAGTGCAGTCGCCAAGAAAGGAGACAAGGTAGGGCTAGGTTGTGGCGAGGGAGCGGCGCGTTGCGGCGGAAAACGTGGTGAGGTGGACCCGGGCACGGCGCGGCCGGAGGTAGGAGACGACCTCGGCGGGTGACAAAGCGAACCAAGACGTCAGCAGCGAAGCGAAACGGGAGGCGCGGAGAGCAGCGGTCGTCCGATTTCGATCGGATGGTGCGATGGAGGAGGGGGGGCTGCGTGGCTGCGCGCGCGGGGCCGGCAAGGTGGGCCGTGCGGGTGAACAGGGAATGGGTCGGGAGGAAATCGGCCCAAGAGCCAAAGGAGGAATTTAAAATGCATTTCCGATTAAAGAAATGCTAGAAATAGAAAAGCAATTTTAGAAAATAGCTTAAGCTGTCGAAAAATTCTAGGAAAATTCACAGAAATCCCTTGAATTACTTAGGACTTAGTAAAAATATTTTTAGCTTAACTATTGCTTTTAATTTTTGCAAATAATTATTTTTAACATAAGGCAAAAGGAAAAACCAACTTAAAATCCAACAAAACTTAACTAAACCAACTTGCATTAGTTGAAGTTTTAATTAATTCCAATTAAACTGCTTTTAAAATTCTAAATTACAATTTAAGCTTTGGCGAATTAATAAAACCAAATGGTTAATTTTTAAAGTTTTCAAAATTTTCAAAAACTCCGGAAATTTGGGATGTTACACCCACCTCCTTAATTCCCCCAAACTCTGAATTATGAACTTAATTTCGAATCTAGAATTTATTTGAGTTTGAAATTGAATAAATTTCGCTCTCCCGAATGATATTTCTCCAATAAAATGTTTGGGGTATTACGGTGATGTAAAGGCTTCTTTGATACATTAGACTGCTTACCAAAGGATAGTGAGTGGTGGTATGGATGGATACCAAACAAACTAGAGAATTTGTGCGATGTGCGTAAAGTTGTACACCTCTGCAGAGTGTAAATATATTTAAATAGATGTGCTCGCATTCATGAGCATACTTAGTGCAGTCACATCGGGTATAGTCTTGGTTTTTGCAAAAACGGTTCTTGTTGGAAAACATGGGAAGGGTTTTGTTGTTGATATTTGAGTTGAGTGTCATGTTTATCATTGAAAGTAAGGTATTGATGGCAGCTGAGGAGGGTTGTGATTTATTATTTATCAAGTACTTACTTGTTGATTCTTTAATTACTTAACTGCTCTTTAAATTCTGTTGCAAATTACTATGTATTGATATGGCAAATAAAACTTGCTTAATGCTAAAAATAACTTGTAGCATAGAGCATCATCCATTGTTAGCCATGCATATATATAAAGTTTTTGATACACTACAAGTCTTGCTAAGTACGCAATGTACTCAATCTTGCTTAAATTGTTGTTTAGAGATAGAGGATGAGCCTATGTCGGACGACGCGTTCTTTACACATGGTACTAGTGGGTTCGGTGATGGGTCTTTCTAGGTCTTATTTCTTGTCGGTTACCTCAGGGTTTGGATGGGCATGCTGCTGGTCTTTTACTTCTAAGTTATTATATTTTCGCTGCTACTTCTGATGCTTGAGCTTTTATTTGGCCGACCAGCCCTTGTGATGTAAACTTTGTAATTTCTTAAGTTATGTACCATATTTGTTTCATGTTGTATGTATGTATGTATGAAAGTGTATGCCAATATTGTGGATGAGTGTACCACACTACTACAAAACAGGCTATAGTAGACGCCCCATCACAGACGGTTCCTTTGGAACCGTCTGTGTTGGCCATTGCCGCACTGCGGGTGGCGCGAAGAATATCACGCACGGTATTTTTAGAACCGCTCGTGATGATCATCTATCACAGACGGTTTGTAAATAGAACAAATGCGTGATATTACGAGCGGTTCTATTCACAAACCGTGCGTGATAATCATTTCAATCACGCAGCGGTTCTATTTAATAACCGTCGTAGTAATATCACGCAGCGGTTCTATTTACAAACCGTGCGTGATTTGGTGATTATCACGAGCGGTTTGTGAATAGAACCGCTCAGGTAATATCACATACGGTTCTATTTACAAACCGCTCGTGATAGTCATCTATCCTGACGGTTTTATTAAGAACCGCTGCGTGATATGCCCATCGCAGATAAATTGAGCGCGACACATCCTCTCGCCAGACCGCTTGGTGGTGTCCCATCGCCAGATCGCCTTGTGCCTCTGCCACTCCTCTGCCGCGCGCGGTTTGAATAAATATAATCAACCGGCCCTCTGTTGCTGGGCTCCACTTAGATCTGGTAGCTAGCTTCTCCTCCCCAGTGCGTGCCACTTCCTCCCTAGCTCCTCCAACTGCGATTTCTCCCTAATTAAGCAGATGAAGTAATCTTGATTATCCTTTTTCCACTCTATTGATTAGTGAATTTCCGACTTTGCTACTCTGTACATAGACGCTAATGTTTTGTTTTTTTGTTGTATTCCTTAATCGGAAGCATAGGGTTTAGGTTTCAATTAATACTACTTGATGGGAAAAGGCAAAACGTACGTACATCTAGCTCTCAATTTGATGGACCCTATTTGTAGAAAATGAAAAGCAAAACATGTAGCCTTTAATTAATCTGGTGTAATTTCTTTGTGCAACGATGAGACAAAACGAGTAAGTACGTGCAAAGAAGTGAAAGTCTTAATCAGAACTAATTTCATGAGTAGTTTTCTAGAACAGATTAAAAAGAAGAATTTATGACACACCAAGATAAGTCACATGTGCAATGATGTATTTTATATTTCCTCCATTTATATCCATGAAGAAACGTCATCACAAAGTGGTTTATTGTTTCAATTATATGAAAAGCAGATACAGCAAGCAATCGCGGACCAACTTGCTAGTTATTAATTAGGATCTTCCTCTTGTCTTTTGTCTCGTATCTAATCAACAATCATGCAGATAATCAATAATTATCCGTTCTTGCCACTTAGAGAGGAGAAGGTTGGACCCTTGCCCTAGCGCCTCCAACACCCGCCACCTCCTCCCCATTGCGCCACCTTAGAGAGGAGAAGGAAAGGAGAGGAATCGATTTTCTTCGTGACCTCCGAGGGTAACGATCTATAACCCTTATATTTGCTATAAATTAATCGCTAATCAATTTTGACACTAATTTGTTACATGCGTAGTGTAGATGGATCAAACTGGATGTACAAGCAGAACCGTGTGAGTCAAGAGTACATTAATGGCGTGGTTGCTTTTAGAAGAGCCACGAAAGGTGATATGTTGAAGAAGGAGATAAATTTTATGTCTTGTCCATGCATTGATTGCGGTAATTTGAAGATGTTTAACAACGCGCGCAAATAGAAGCGCACTTGATTCAAGGGTTTCACAAAAGGGTATACATGTTGGACGACCACGGTGAAGAGCAGATTATTACACATGAAGTTAGTAATGACGGCACCGCCGAGGAAGTCAACGATACGGATGTGGATAGATCGCTTTTGATGAGGATATGTCACACGATGACAACTGGATCGATGCTACGCGATGCGTAAGAGAACTACAAGGAGAGAGAGTTTTGTAAATTCGAGGGCTTAGGGAGGACTCGGTGAGACCTTTGTTCCTGGTTGCAAGCCGAATATACAAGGTTGTCAACCGTGCTTGAACCGCTGAAATTGAAGGCAAGCAATGGTTGGTCCGATAAGAGTTTCATGGCGTTGTTAGGTCTCCTAGCGGACATCCTTCCGAGGGAAACGTGTTGCCCAACACCACCTATCAAGCAAAGAAGGTTATTTGTCCATTGGGAATGGAAGTAGAAAGAATACATGCATGTCCGAATGATTGTATCTCTCTATCAGAAAGAGTATGCGACATGCATGTATGTCCTGTGCAAAGCATCCCGATACAAGCGTCGAATCTTGCTAAGGTGAAGCAAGGACCTCTGCTAAGATGTTGTGGTATCTCGCTGTGATCCCACGTTTGAAGCGCTTATTTGCGAACGCATAAGGACTTAAGATTGCCGCGTTGGCACTCGAGGAGCGTAAGAGAGATGGAAAGCTAAGACACCTGCCGATTACGCGGTGGAGAAACTTCGATCGAGCTTCAAGAGTTCGGTGCGGAACCGAGGAACATAAGGTTAGGGTTGAGTACAGATGGAATGAATCCTTTCGGTAACATGAGCACCGACATAGCACTCGCCCATGAATCTATGTATGTACAACCTTCCTCCTTGGTCGTGTATGAAGCGAAGTACATTTTGATGTCACTACTTATCCAAGGGCCAAGCAACACGGGAATGATATTGATGTGTACCTAGCACCATTCTTTGGAAGATCTTGTGACCTTTGTGGAACGAAGGGTGCAGGTATGGGATGCGTACAAGCGAGAGAACTTCACTTTACGCGCCATGTTGTTCTCGCACCATCAATGATTTTCCGCCCTTGGTAACTGGTCGGTCTTGAAGACAAAAGGAGCCAAAGCCTCATCCTCACCGCTTAGATGCTACAGAGAGTGTATGGGTGAACAACTCGCAAGAAAGCGTATATAGGCCACCGTAGGTTCCTTCTGTGAGTCACCCATACCGCAAGATGAAAAAACAATTCGACGGAAATAAGGAGAACGATTCAGCTCCAAGGGCTTTTAGAGGGAAAGAGGTCTATGATATGGTTAAGGATATCGATGTTGTGCTTGGGAAGGGACGTAAATTAAGAACCCGTGAGAAGAACATCCGAAGAAGCGGTCAATTTTTTGGGACTTGCCTTATTGGGAGCACTTAGAAGTTCGCCACTGCATCGATGTCATGCACGTAGAGAAGAATGTATGTGATAGCTTGATTGGTCTCTTGCTGAACATTAGTGGCAAAACAAAGGATGGTGTTAACGCACGGCGTGACTTGGTTGATATGAACATAAGGACTGAGTTAGCACCGGTAGAGACCGTCACAGATTTAACGTACCTTCCCCTGACTTGCTACACTCTATCCAAGGCCGAGAGAAATGAATCGTGCTAGAGCTTGCATGGAGTGAAAGTCCCATCCGTTACTCCGCTAACATTAAGAACCTTGTTTCTATGCAAGATTTGAAATTAATTGGTATGAAGTCTCATGATTGTCATGTCTCGATGACACAAATGCTTCCTGTTGTAATTAGAAGTATCTTGCCGAACAAGGTCCGAGTGGCAATCTTGAGGTCAGGTTATTTTTTCAACTCAATTGCTCAAGATCATTGATCCCCAAGGACTAGATGCTCTGCAGTCGAGGTGGTGACCACTCTATGTCATCTTGAGATGTATTTCCCTCCGTCATTTTTCGATATCATGGTCCATCTCATTGTTCACCTTGTGAGAGAGATAAAGATATCTTGACCTGTGTTCTTACATCATATGTACCCGCTCGAGAGGTACATGGGAATTCTCAAGTCCTACGACGGAATCGATCTCGACCGAGGGCAAGATCATCAAGGTTATGCAACCGAAGAGGTCATTGAGTTCTGCGTCGACTACATGGCTCGTGGAACCGATAGGTGTGCCTCTATCTCGCCATGAGGGGAGATGGATGGTATCGGGACCATCGGAAGAAATCAATAACTCCCGATCTGGATACATACGCTCAAGCCCATTTCATGGTCTTGCAACACATGACCCAAGTGTCCCCGTGATATCGACGAGCACAAAGACATGGTGCGCCAATGTAATCCGCACGGTCGGAGGTTTGGATCACGAGAGAGCACAACCGCGGCTCAACGAATGGTTAAAGGTGCGAATCATCGGGAGGTCATCAAGTGATGATCTGTTGCTATGGTTGGCACGAGGGCCACAATTTACAATTGTCACATGGCAAGGATACGACATCAATGGGTACACATTTTATACGGCATTTCGGGATAGGAAGAGCATGACCCGTAATAGCGGTGTCCGTGATAGATGCATTCAAGATCGATGGGATGAGGAGCTCCTACTATGGGCAAATAGACGAGATATGGGAGCTCGACCACGTGCTTTTCAAGATCCCCTATTTCGTGCCGTTGGGTCCATCTCGCACAGGTGAAGGTCGACAAAGCACGGTGTCACTACCGTGGACCTCGAACGTGTCGGATATAAAGACGAACCATTCGCATCTGGCAACCAAGTTGTTCAAGTCTTCTATGTAACCAATTCGGCAAATAAGAAGCGCCACGTAGTTCTTCATGGAAAAAGGAGGATTGTCGGAGTTGAGAATGTAGTGGACGAGGAAGAATACAATCAATTTGACGAGTTGCCTCCTTTCGAAACGGCATTAGGCTCGAGGAAGAACCCGGTGAGGAAGCTAGCTATATGCGTCGATCATCATGAAGGCCTATATCTTAATTAAGAATTTACTCCAATGTAATTAATTTATTCCATAACATCATGTGTTATGGACTTGTAATCTCTCATATATTTTGATGTCAACGTGAAATTGTCATGTGTTGATGTGTTATGGACTTGTCATATTTGATATTGATGTCAATGTGGACGACATTGTAATGTGGAGTATCAAAATTGTCATCATACTTGATTTGAGTTGAGTTGAATTAGATATGAAATTTTGAAGTCAAATGTGTTATGAACTTGTTATGGACTTGTCATATTTGATATTAATGTCAATGTGTGGACGACATTGTAATGTGGAGTATCAAAATTGGTTTCACTTGATTTGGAGTTGAGTTGAATTAGATATGAAATTTTGAAGTCAAATGTGTTATGAACTTGTCATCATACTTGTCACCGTGTTAGAATTCATATGGACTTGTCATAATTGTCATCATACTTGTCTCAGCAGGTTCACTTTGTTTTCTCAGGATATTTATGTCTCACCAAGTTCAATATGTTTTGTCAGGATATCATAAATTGGCCTCAGGTTGTGGGCTATCACAGACGGTTTTATTATACAACCGCTGTGGAAATAATATCACGAAGGTTGAAATGAGAACTGCTCGTGATATTAATATCCTGACAGTTCTCATTTCAACCGTCTGTGATATACTTTTTATAAGGCGGAAACGCTAGGGTTTTCTCTCACTTCTCACTTCCTCTCCCGCCCCTTACGCTCTCGCGCTCATTCGCCTCCTCTAGGGTTTAGGGCTCACCGCCGACCACGACCTCGGCGCCGCCGCCCGACATTGGTGCCCCGACCTCTGCGCGCCGCCCGACCTCGGCGCCCCGACCTCGGTGCCGCCGCCCGACCTCGACGCCCCGCTCACCTCCCAGTCAGAAGCCCCGACGCCGCCGCCGACCTTGGTGCCGCCCCGACATTGGCGCCCCGACCTCGGACGCCGTCCTCCTCCCGTGTCGGCCTCCTCCCCTCTGCACCGGCCTTCTCCCCGCCAGTCCTCCTCCCCGTGTCGACCTCCTCCCAGCCTCCCTCCTCCCAAGATCGGCCTCCTCCCCTGACCTGCCTCCCCAGTTCTTGTGCGGCATCCTCTCTGTCAAGATTGCTCTCTGTGGCGATTCGGTTGATCTTTGCATATATATATATATATATATATATATATATATATATATATATATATATATATATATATATATATATATATATATATATATATATATCTATGCTAGTTGCAAATTAATCGGTGGGCTTTGTTGACATGCTCGTGATGAACTCCGTCTTATCTTGAGATTGAATGTGATAGTTAGTTCATACTTGAGCTCTATTGTATTACTTGCTACCGTCAATATGTTGTATCGTTAATTGGTTACTTTCGGTCAAACTCATAGTTCTATTGCAAATTGATCGCTTGTATTGACTAGTTTGTGATTCTTCTAGTAGTATGTATGAGCTCATTCAACTTTTCATTTGCCATCTTGATCTCTGTAGTCAACCTCTGCTTGACTAGAAGTTTAATCTATTTTAGCTAAGCAGTTGAGATCATTTGACGCTTAAGCAAAGTATTGTTTAGAGCTCATAGTTTGAATTTATATTATCATATTCATTTCATGAAGAGTATAGACAATAGGATTGAGATGGCAAAGACTTGTTCTTTAGCTACTCTCCTTCCGAGAGCACATAATATCATCAATTAATATGTTGGAATAGTGTCTCATTACACCGTGAGTTCTTTTAAGCATCCTCTCTCGTGAGTATTGCTCTCTGTGGCGATTCATATATATATATATATCTTTATATATATATATATATATATATATATATATTATATATATAATGCTAGTTGATACCTTGATCAGATTAGTTCTGATTTTGTATCACTAGTTTCTATCTATACAAAGATCACAAGAGAAGTTGGTGGATTAAGGAGTGTTAGGAGTGTTAGAATAGAAGCTCGTGGATTAAGGAGTGTTAGGAATGTTAGTAGTGCAGATGAGCTCATTCAACTCTTCATTTGCCATCTTGATCTCTATAGTCAACTCTCTGATTTCTTCCCGAGAGCAAGTAAGCGAGATGGCAGAGGCACCGTCTTCGCCGCCGCCACCGACGCCGCAGATGGATGGAGGAAACCGACGAGGCCGCCAACACCGACCCCCGCAGATGGAAGAGGCGCCGACGAGGCCGCCGCCACCGCCGGCGATAATGACACTAGGCGAGATGGCAGAGGACAATCGAAAATGCCTACGGCCTAATTTGGTCATCACGGAGGTCGGTGACTTTGGGGTCCCTCTGAGTCCCAAGAGATCGTGGCGAGATTCCGGACCATCTGCGGGATACTTGAAGGAACGGATCCTCATCACCACACCAAGGTGGAAGGACTGACGAAAGAAGCAAAAGGCGCTTGTGGGACAGAACTTTCAGAGAAGTTCACTATTCCGTAGCATATGTGGCACGCGGCGACGGACGGCGATGCTCACGATGGGTAAATCGTGGAGGACCTTCAAGAGCATTCTTGTCACGGCACGTGAACACGGGTCGACGCCTTCAAGCAAAGATAGATTCTTGACGCGGAAGCATGGGACACCTTTGTGGCTATGAAAACATCGGCCAATTTAAGGAGCAAAGTGCGGCGCACAAAGCTCTCGGACATCGAAACACTCACCAAGACAGACTCGGCACCGCTTGGTACGCGGGTAAATACGAGGAATGGGGGCGGAGAAGGAGAACCCGCTTCTCGATGTCACAGACTCGCGCTCCCTAAAAAGTTAAAAGCGAGGGCACAAGTCTCATCTTCGGCAAAGATCTCCTTCACAAACCGGCAGACCAGAAGTGTCCCAACGTGTGGTAAGTATATCGAACTACTAAGTTGTTAATAAGTCCATAACTTCATAGTGTCTATAATAACGTGATGACCTCTTGCGGCGTGACTTGATCGCCCAAGCTTCCCAAGGCTCCTTCCGTGCGCGCAGGAGAAGGATATACTATCTACGGCCTTGGGAAACAAGGAGCACCGGGTCGCACGCGAGGCCTTGGGGTTAACGTACCTTGGATTCATGGATTCGCGGACGACTACTACACGATAGGACTAGGAAGAGATCCAAGGTCGAGCACGACAACCGGTTGGTACAGATGATTACTAACCAATTTCAAGTAGAGATGGCAGCATTATGAGTCAAATGGATATACTCATGAGCGGTGATGCGCAAGCCGCCTCGCTAATTTGAAGACAGTCCTCCTCGACGTCGGAGTAGCGTCGCGTCACAAGATAATTGTGAACATGACGACGTCCGACACCGATAGACGACATCAAGGTAACGTACATCTATGGAATGCACCAAAGATAGACCCTAACGACGCCTTAGCTAATTGCGATCGCTTTGTAGGAGCCGACATACAGAAGCTCCAAGTGAGGATGGATGGGTCCTTTGTATTGAGGTTGCAGCAGGGATGGTGTATCCATACGAGGAAGGGCAAGGCAAAGACGGTGCCCACCGGTGCACGGTTACGCCAAGGTCCAGTGGATATGGTACATGTCAATTTCGAGCCATCCCGCCGACATTTGCCCGAACGAAGAGATCACAACACTAGGGGATGCGTCCTCTCTTTTATCCAATGGCCCAAGAAGAACATCGCCTCGAACCAAAGAAGGTCTTGCGCGATCCGACACGACCATTCCTCTCCAACGGACCTCGATGACTCCACCTCATGTTTCGCCTCAAAAGGCCACCTCTTCGATTCCCGTGGAGAAGACGCCAAGGAACAACAAAAGCGTGCCGACGACGTGTCGGTTCGAGTCGTCTCACAAAAAGACGATGCCAATCGCTAAGGCCAAATCGAAATCAACGAACGTTAAAGCGCCTCCCAAGTCCGGAAGTCCGAGAAGTCCGGAAGTCCGCGATACCGGAAGTCCGCGATACCCGGAAATACATCGAAAACCGTTGTGTTCGGCGAAGATAATGCACGCTTTGGACATGCTTGTCGCTTTGCATGCTCGGTACTTGGACAAGACCCAAAAGAAGGGGTCCGACATCGAATCACCGCCGACACGAGGACAAGCATTTCTTCAATGGGACGAGGTACTTCGTCGTGGGCTTCAATGATTTATTTGAACTATTCAACCTCGCTGGCCTCGACGCCTCGCTTCTACGATGTTGGACATCGTAAGTGCGCATAATCAAGTTCTACATTCATCTAATACCGATAAATATCACAACTCATTGCTTATGTATAGATACATGCCGCAAAATGTCCGGAATGGAAAGAACAGGTGGGTTTCTCGACCCACACGTGGTATCGCTGCAAACCATCCTACAAGACTCGCCCTTCGCCGAGAAATACATAACGAGGTCATTGCTTTCTACAGAGGAACATGAAGTACATAGTGGTGCCCTACAACCGTGGGTAAGTGTCACTACTTGCTATACAAATTTCATTTGTACATTATACGCAAAGCACTTAACTTAGGTTTAATGACTATAGCGACATACATGAGTAGGTACCATTGATCCTTTTAGTTATTATACCCAAGAGGAACCATGTGATATACCTTGATTCCCTAAACCGCAACAAGCACGACTTCAAAGACTCTAAGAGGAATACTGAGAGGTATGCTCATTTCCTCCTTACATAACTCTATTGTAGTCTTCATTCGCTTGAAATGGCCGAGGATAACTTTTTCAATCATGTAGGTCGCTCATCAATTATGTTGCCAACAAAGGAATATACGATGGAAAGAGCGCCTAACTAACACACAGGATGGATTTTCCAAAGACGTGCTACAACACAATAATACTATATCATACTTCATAATAACGCGTCTCGAATCGACTATACCTATATATGTAATTCTATTTTTGCAAAGGCCGCCAAAGAAAAAGATGATGAGTTATGTGCAATTTACGTCTCGCTATCATATGCACTAATCCTTCTGACTAAGAAGAAGGATCCCGAGGTTTGTCAATCTCAAATAATTATTTCCTAATTATAAATTTAAATATATATAGCTTACCACTTTACTCTTAATTGGTAGCGCATGTGTCTTGGATTTACAATGTGATTCACTGCTATGAAGAGATCAAGGACATTCGAGGGAAGCTCTGCGCCTTTATCAACTCGAAATCATTAACGACAACGGAGAGTTTCACTCGTCGCCAACCCGAGCATCACCCCACTAAAACCTCTCAACGCAAAACAATTGTAATCTAGTTGTAACTATAGCGACAATACTTGAACAAATGCGATCTTTTGTAATTTATTTTGAGTAATGATCACTTTGAGTTGTCATGGTCGCTTGAATCTGTTATTGTGAAATCTTTGTTTTGTGATTGCTTGAATCATTTCGTGAATGCTTGTTTTCAGAGGGCATGGCTAGCAATTCCCGAGGCTAGCTAGGAAAACAAAGAAATTGTGGGGGGTATGAGCTATCACAGACGGTTTTTGTTAAAACCGTCAGGAAGGCAAGTATCACAGACGGTTCGATCGCAAACCGCTCAGGATAGGAGAATATCACGACGGTTCTATATAAAAGCCGCCCGTGATAGTCACAAATTACGACGGTTTTATTTAGAACCGCTCGTGATATTCTCGCATCACGACGGTTGTCGGTTGAAACCGCTCGTGATATTTGACTTCACTGACGGTTTTTAATAAAACCGCTCGTGATATTTCGTATCACGACGGTTTTGTACCGCTCGTGATAATATCCTGTTATCACAGACCAACAAACATAGACGGTTCGGAAACCGTCTGTGATGACGGTTCCGAACCGTCTGTGATGTCGGTTCCTGTAGTAGTGCCAGCCACTAATCAGGTGACTAGTACGGTACACACACGAGGATTTCGGGTATTCAAAGCCCAGGGTCCGACAAGGTTCATGCGTAATCGGTTGTGACTCAGAAACTCCTTTGCGACCACGACTCGTCAATGGTTCCTAGCACGAACACACATAAATATTATATCAGATAAACCTTATGCAATATGATCCACGATCAAGTCCTTATCACTTATGACTAGCTCGTATCTCCATATGATCAGTTCCTATTTAGTCACAACCAGTTCGTAACTCTTTACTACCAGTTCATCAACCAGTTAGTGATCATTTTTAACCGGTTTATGACCAATCCAGATCTCCATACGACAAGCTCGTATCTGGTTGAACTGAATGACCTGCTTGTATATTCTCCCTTTGCCTCACGATATCTGGTTGAACTCCAGGTGAGATATTTTTGTCATCCATGGACTGTTCAATACTTTCTCGATCAAGTGACAGATAACTTCATGTGGCCGACTCTTCGACCACTAGTGGCACGGCCATGCACTTTCTTTATCCGACCACATGGAGGGCCAAGATATATCTCCCATGTTATGTTAGGAGGGGCAAATCCTATATCCAATCAGTCACATCCCTCCGCATGTTTCATAGTATACCCGAAAGTTACCTTTATAACTACACAGTTATGGAGTAGAGTTTGGCAACCCCTAAGTGTACTATTACACATGTAGGAAACCATGTTGATCTCAGGTCTAAGGATTATACATCATCATTACTTGAGACCAACTGACGACACATAAAATTATAACAATCTCAATAGTGTCTCAAGGTGGGTCAATCTAGCACCATGTTCTCTAACAAGTGTTCACATTATTGATTTGATATCCACATATCCTTGACCAGTGAAACATGATCATCAATCAATACATATGCTAGTCGATAAGTCACTAGTGTTTTGACCAGTGACATCTGACTAGAGATACAAATATAATGACATAATATAAGTTAAAGAGCTTTACCAACAAGTCACATACTTGTTAATGTTTATAAATGATAATTCATCCAAGGAACATAATAACATTTATTCTATAACTCATAAACATAGACGCGATACAATCATCTCTATGATTGCCTCTAGAGCATATCATCAACATAGGTATTAGCCAACCAAATCGACACACAGACCATAAGATGTTCTCTCTGCTTTTGATCCATACTCTCTTTGTGCACTTTAAGGTTGGCAGTGGTTTTGGATGCAATAATTTCAACCTACACCATACATGCATGCATGAACGCTTTTTTGTTGGGATTAAAGAGCTCATGCACACCAATATCTGTGGACACACACACACAGTTTAACACGGTAGGAGATGAACACACGACATAGGGAGACACAAGAACTTGTGACGCACAACAATGTGCGACGTTTTCTTTTCCTCTCTTTTATTTCATATCTTCTCAACGTCACAACTTGAAATAAATAGACAAACACAAGAGCTTAACAACCACTAACAAACTCCACCTGACTTTCTGCATCCGTGCCATGGACGCACGTATGCGAACTAATTCAGTAACTAGCTGATGTATGGCTACATGCAAACTAAATAAACTAACTATATGCATGCAACGACTCAAAGTAAACAACCCAGACTAGATAACCAAAGAGCACATGTATGTAACACATCTCCTACGTGCACAACTCCTCAACACGACTCAAACAAGAAATGGACTTATGTGGCAAGTGGACACGACTTTGTCTTGCATCGCACTTACACAAAATCAATGGCTTTGTAGGACTCAGCTTCAACTTGGTTCACACGGCCACGACTGAAGACGATGACACAACTCGAACACGTCTTGAACTCAATTCTGTTACAAGATTAACTCTAGCATTCAACACCTTAATCTTGTAACATCAACAAACTCTAGTTTCTGACACGTTTCTAACTCGTTGAGGCAGTCAGTCTCAACTACGACTTGCCCAATTCTTACTCGACTTAGGATGACGATCACATCTCCTCAATGTCCTAGACTCAACTCTTCGTACTTGACTCAGCATCAGAGCAACACTGGTTCGTCTTCAGCATCTTCCTCAATTAAATGTGCCTCCATTTTCTCCTTCCTTGGCTTACGACATTCGAAAGTGAAGTGCCCATAGTCCTAACAATTGTAGCCGTGAACATTTTTCTTGTCGAACTTGCGGTTCTTCTTGCCTGAGTTGTTGGTGCCCTCTTCTTTGGTCCTGGATTCCCACTCTGCACAAGGGAGCAGAAGATGCTCATCTTCCTCGCTGCGTCACCGTCCCTTCGTTCGTTCCTTGTATGCCTTTAGACGCCCAACCACCTCTACAGCTATTATCGTCGTGACATCACCAAATTGCTCAATGGTGGAGACGATCAGTAGGAATTCGTTGGGGATGGCACAAAGAAACTTCTTCATGATGGTGCATTCCTCCATCTTGTCTTCAAGGACACGAATCTCATTGACGATGGTGGTTAGCTTCATGGCAAAGTCGTTGATGGACTCCATCTCCATCATGCACATCATCTTGAACTTACTGATGAGGGTTTGTACTCGCGCCTCCTTGATGCAATCAGCACCGACTCGCTTCTCCTCCAAGGTGTCCCAAGCCTCCATGGTCATCGATCCCCTTTTTGGAAAAGGCCATCATTATGGCCTCGGGCATAGCTTGGAATGAAATATGGCAGAAGGATTCATATGGTCCTTGCGCTCGTCGACCAGCTCATTGCCCTCAACCGCTGCCCACACCCCTTGTGTGTTCACCTTCATCTTAACCACCCAAGAGCCATAGTTGGTCTCAGTGAGCATTGTGTATTGGAGGGTCACTAAGGCCTCCTTCACTGGTGCCTTTGATGCCACCATGCCTGAGGTGTTGCCACTACCCACTGACTTGAACAGGGACGACATCTGCTTCGACATGACGTGCTACACCTCCAATTGTTGGGATCAAAGAGCTCACGCACACCAATTTCTATGGACAAACACACATAGTTTCACACAGTAGGACACGAACACACGACACAGGGAGACGCAAGAACTTGTGATGCACAATAGCCTGTGTCATTTTCTTTCTCTCTTTTACTCCCTATCTTCTCAACGTCACAACTTTCAAATAAATAGACTAACACAGGAGCTTAACAACCACTAACAATCTCCATCTGATTTCCTGCATCTGTGACATGGACGCTCACACGGGAACTACCTCAATAACTAGCTAATGCATGGCTACATGCAAACTCAACAAACAAACTATATGCATGCAACGCCCCGTGTCATTACCTCAGGGGTAATCACCCTTAGGCATACGGATTACTATTCATTTGCTCAGTAGAAAACTGCTCCAATGAATAGTAAGCCTTTACCAGAGTTAGCACAATAGAACAATAAGATAGAAACTGTTCTTTATTACAACAGTAGCCACACAAGGCTAAGTTTCTGGATACAATTATTTAATTACAAAGGGGAATACAATCCCCATGCTTGCCTGCTAGGTCCCTCTAGGAGTCTACTCGTCCCACGAGTCGAATAGGGCATCCACCTCGCACTGCTCCTCGTAACCAACGCCCTCGTCACCAGTGGCCTCCTCGGTAGCTGCGAATCCCTCATCCCACTCAGGATAACTCCCGACCGGACTAGGATCTAAGCAAAGGGGAGAGATAGCAAGAGTGAGTACTAGTGTACTTAGCAAGCATATAATAAGAAAATGCACCTGATGACTACCTCTTGTCCTTATCATATTTTTACCTCTTCTCTTTCTCGGAAAATAATCATCAAGATTTAGGTTGCAAGTTTTACTTTTGAAAAGACTACATGTTACATGGTAAGAATATAAACCCCTAGAGGATTACCGTCGAATCCAATCCAAGAGATAGGCATGAATTTATGATTTTGATTAGCACTGCACAAGCTTGTACCACTTTACCCATAGTTACTGTGAGCTCTAATGACTTTGGGCCTCCCGCATTCCCTTTGGCTCTCACACTCTACTGTTGGGGGTGGGTAATACCGATGGACCTTCGGTCCAAAGGATGCTTCTACTGTTGTGGGCTTAAGGACCCTTGGTCCAAAGGTAGGCTTTGAGAGTGTTTTTGGATATTTCTGCGGATGGAGGTAAATTGGTAATTCATGGGTGTCGGGTCTTAACAATGCCGAGTGATGAGACCTACAGAAGGTGAGATGGTGCCACTAGCTTAGGTTAGTCGGGAGCCTCAGTGACCTTCGTGAAATCTGAAAGCAACCTTCTATACTCTAACTTCTATTTATTGCCCTCGTAGGGAGTGGTTCTTCCATTGCACTTTGCAGAAACGGATATTCCGGTTTCTCAGGTGTTGATCTTCTGTCTCGAGGATCTTCACTGCCTACTCTTCATAGGTCAAATAATCTTGAAGAGGTATGTCAAGATTGGTCAAATGCTGAGAGGGATCCCTCGGGCATTTTTTAAGCTAGGATACGATAAATACATCATGGATTCTTGATAATTGACTCAGTAATTCCAGTCGGTACGCTAGGGTGCCTTTACGCTCTAAAATCCAAAAGGGTCCAACATACCGTGGACTTAGTTTCCCTTTTAATCCAAATCGGCACACCTCATGCACAAGTGACACCTTCAGATATACGTATCATCCTTCCTCGAATTGTAGGTCGCTTCGATGTTGGTCTGCGTAGCTCTTCTGCCTACTCTGAGCAATCTTAAGGCGCTCCTGGATTAGTTGAATCTTCTCGTCATTCTCCCGTATTAGTTCTGGGCCTAATAACGGTCTTTCTCCAACTTCATACCAGCAGATAGGTGACCTGCACTTCCTACCGTAGAGGGCTTCGAATAGGGCCATT
Organism: Phyllostachys edulis; assembly: GCA_036346405.1. Taxonomy (NCBI): domain Eukaryota; kingdom Viridiplantae; phylum Streptophyta; class Magnoliopsida; order Poales; family Poaceae; genus Phyllostachys; species Phyllostachys edulis. The sequence goes on along the minus strand of CM070547.1, from coordinate 54,403,444 downwards.
TGGATACTAAACTGATAGTTGTTATTGTAGGCGAACTCGGCCAAAGCTAGGTATTTCTCCCAACAATCTCCAAAATTCAATACACAGGCTCTTAGCATATCTTCTAGGATTTGGTTCACTCTTTTAGTCTGGTCGTTAGTCTGCAGGTGATAAGCCGCACTGAAATTGAGCTGAGTGCCCAAGGTAGTGTGCAAGCTTTTTCAAAAATCAAAGGTGAACACTGAGCCTTTATCTGATGTGATGGTCTTCGGTACTCCTTGTAGAGTGACTATCCTCTCCACGTAGAGCTCGACTAGCTTATTGATTGAGTACTTCTGATTGACGGCAATGAAGTGGGCCGATTTGGTGAGACGGTCCACAATTACCCAAATTGCATCTTTCTTGTGATGGTTAAGGGAAGACCTGTTATAAAGTCTATACATATATCTTCCCATTTCCATTTAGGTATTTCTAGTGGTTTTAGTACAGTCCTGCTCGGCATTGATGTTCTGCTTTAACTTTCTGACAGGTGTCGCATTGGCTCACATTCTCGGCCATTTATCTTTTCATGTTCGCCCACCACAAATTTTCTCTTAAATCCCTATATATTTTAGTGCTGCCCGGATGTATTGTATACTGGGTATCATGGGCTTCACGTAATATAATTTCTTTAATCTTTGGTAGGTCAGGCACACAAATCCTCGTTTGACGCCAAAGAATTCCAGAATCATCTATGTTGAACTCTAAGGGTTGGCCTGACTTAATCGTTTGGATTTCTTCTTTGATGAAAGGGTCTAGAAGTTGTTGCTCTTGTATCTGATCACGAAGGGTAGGGTGAAATATCATGGCAGCAATGGTGGCCTCTGAAGTGGTAGTTTTGATTTCTATTTCCATTTTGGCCAAAGCTTGAATTAGGTCTCTGGTGTGACATTTAGTAGAAAGGTGGCTGCACTGGGTTTTTCGGCTGAGAGCGTCAGCTACCACATTGTCTTTTCCGGAGTGGTAGTTGATGGTTAGATCATAGTCTTTAATCAACTCTAACCATCTTCTTTGCCTCATATTCAGCTCTTTCTGGGTAAAGATGTATTTGAGGCTTTTATGGTCGCTATACAATGTACACTTTGATCCACAAAGATAGTGTTGCCATATTTTTAGGGCAAATACCATAGCTCCCAATTCAAGATTGTGAGTGGGATAGTTCATTTCGTGGGGCCTCAGTTATCTGGAAGCATACGCGATGACTTTCTCATCTTGCATCAACACACATCCTAGTCCATACTTTGATGCATCGCAGTATACTACGTATTCAATGCCATCTATGGGTACAGCTAGAATTGGCGCTGTGGTTATGCGTTGTTTTAACTCCTGGAAACTCTTCTCACATAAGTCCGTCCATACATACTTCACATCCTTCTTCAGGAGCTTTGTGAGAGATGATGTGATTTGAGAGAATCCTTTGATGAACCTTCTGCAATATCCTGTAAATCCCAGGAAGCTTCTAATTCCTGTAGCATTTGTTGGACGTTTCCAAGAGGTGATAGTATCAATCTTGGAAGGATCCACCTTTATCCCTTTCCCAGATATGATATATCCTAGGAATGACACTTGGTTAAGCCAGAATTCACATTTACTGAATTTGGCAAATAGTTGGTTTTCCCTCAGGATTTCCAGAGCAATAGTGAGGTGTTGCCGATGTTCTTCTTCACTTTTGGAGTAAATCAAGATGTCGTCAATAAAGACAACGACAAATTTATCAAGATACTTCATGAATAATTTGTTCATTAAATTCATAAATATGGCCGGGGCATTAGTCATTCTGAATGGAACCACTGTGTACTCGTGGTGCCCGTACCATGAAACAAAGGTTGTCTTTTCTATGTCGGTGGGGTTGACTTTGATTTGGTGGTATCCGGATCTTAGGTCAATTTTTGAGAATACCCGTGCTCCTTTCATTGGTCAAAGAGATGATCTATCCTAGGTAACAAGTATTTGTTCTTGATAGTGACATTATTCAGCTCCTGGTAATCCGTGCATAACCTTACTCCTCCGTCTTTCTTCTTGGCAAATAATACCGGGGCTCCCCAAGGTGAAGTACTTTCCCGGATGAAACCCTTGGCTTCAAGTTCATCCAGTTGCTTTTCCAGTTCTACCAAATCCGAGGCATTCATTCTATAAGGCCTCTTTGAGATTGGTGTTGTCCTAGAAATTAGGTTGATAGTAAATTCGATCTCCCTATCTGGGGGCATACCTGGTAGTTCGTCAGGAAATACATCTGAAAAGTCTTTTACTACAGGTATGTCTTCCAATTCCTTTACTTGAATGTTGGCCAGGCTATGATCATATGGTTGTTGCCAGGTTCTGATTCCAAGGTACTACAATCTGGTCACGTCCAGTTTTTCTAATGGACGCTTGTTTGGATTCACAGTCGATATTTACTCCATGGGCAGATAGCCGGTCCATACCCAGGATTACTTCTAAGCCACTTAGGTGAATTACAAACAAGTCCACTAGGAACTTGGTATTATGGATTATAATGGCTTGATTCTTTCTAATTGATGTTACTTCAATTGTCCTGGCAGGTGCGTTAACTCCCAAAGGTTTTTCTAATGGTTCTGATGTTAGATCATGTTCTGCTAGGAACTTGTAAGATATGAATGAGTGGGTTGCTCCTAGATCAAAAAGAACAGTACCTATAGATGGGGGAATTAACAGCTTACCCGTGATCACGTCTGTGGCTTCTCCAACTTGTTCCGTGGTCACGTGAGTCAAGCGTGCTGGTCCTCCTCTTCCAGCTTCTCCTGTGACAGGTGTGTTGCCCCTGGGTTGATTTGGGCGGCTGCCCTACTAGGGTATCGGGGCAGGCAATCTTGGTACATATGCTGGCTGTGGTGGAGCTCCTGATGTCCTTTGCGGGTGGGGACACTCAAACTTACGGTGCCCTGGCTTTCCACAATTGAAGCAAGCATCGGTGTCCCTTAGCCAATCCTTGGTCAAATGGTTCCCTCTGCACTTGGCACACCGGAGGGCGATGGCTGCTGGTTGCTGTGGGGCTGCGGGTCTCTGAAATGCTGGATTGAAAAATCTCGGCCTAGGGGGCCCATATCGAGGTGGTTGTAGTGGTGGGAAAGAACGAGGCTTGTGGGTAATTGATGGACGGTGGTCAATCTTGGCCTTCTTCCTTAGTTCTTCAGTTAGATTGGTGTGATCATTTTCCAGAATAATGGCTCGATTGACCAATCTTGGAATTCAACAATTTTATGGATGGATTGGAGCATCTTCAGGTATGGCTACATTCCATCCAATAATTTTTCTATCTTTTTCTCTTCTGTATCTACGTCGGCTAGTGCATAGCGGGAGAGTTCATTGAACTGACTAAGGTACTCAACCATTTTCTTTCCTCCCTGAGTTAACGCCCGGAACTCTCGTTTCTTTAGTTCCATACGGCTAGTAGGCACATGGATTTCAATGAACCTTAGCTTGAATTCGGCCCAAGTAATGGGCTGTTCGCTGACTTTGTTGCGGTTATAGTTTAGCCACCAGATAGCGGCTGGTCCGGTCAGCTGATGGGAAACATAATAGACTTTCTCAGCATCTGAGCACCCAATTGTGTCTAGTTTCTTTTCTAATTCCACTAGCCAATCGTTGGCATCCAGTAGGTTAGTGGCTTTGGCAAAAGTAGGAGGGCGAGTCTAGAGAAAATCGCCCAGACTAACCACGCTGGCTGGATGGGATGTGGTGGGTGCTACTCTGGTTAACAAGGCTTCCATGAATCAATTCTGATTCTCCTGAGCTTCTCTTCTAGAGTTTTCTAAGAATTTGAGTACATCCGCCATTATTCCTAATGGGTCTATGGCTCTAGTGTGTAGTGGCTGGCTAGCTTTGGTGGTGGAGTAGCTCTAGACTGGCCTGGTGTTGCTCCCTGGGAATCGACTGGTGGGTTCTCCATTGTTCTATCTTGTGACAAGAGCCCCAATCTGAGTCCCAAGCCTTGTTCTTCACGTTCTTGTCCTTCCATCCCGAGGGGGAGGTGTTAGGAAATGGTTTACATTAGAGGTAGGGTACGGGTAGCATTTTATGATTGGATGGGTTCTTCTGGTTGTTACATTAGTTGCTCATTTCTTCAGCAGTAATTTGTGGTAGGGAAAAGGTAACACCTTTATCTGGTAGAGGTTAACTCGCGGGTGAGTCGTATTAATCATACACAGTAGGAAAATAAGAAACAATGAGATGCAAAAAGATCCAAATCCTACGCTACCTGAGTCTCTCGTGCTCAGTCATGCTTAAGATCCCATTCTCAAGACGGCCCAAACCACGTGTTTGGGACCGCTCAGAGCTTGCCTCTGAGTGCGACCTACACTACCCTGGATCCACGTGCCCAAGTACGCTCGAGATCCCGTTCTCGAGACTGCCTAACTACGTGTTGGGAATGCTCAGGGTTCATTCCTGAGTACGCCCAGGACTTTGCTCCTAGGTACGCTAGAGCTACACGCTCGGAGTGCCACAAACCACTTGTTCGGAAAAGATTGATATGCAGAAATGGGATAAGTCACATTGTTACATCGTCAACCTTTCTTTGCTTTCTTTAGGTATACTTGCTTCCTTTTAGAATGTTAACGGATAAATTTTGTTATACAGATGAAGAAGGTAAGGAATGCTATGGGTATGGTTCATACTTATCCAGGGATGGAAAAGTGAGTCCATGCTAGAATTCTGCTCCATGCCTCTAGTTCAGGCACTATACCTATGGTCTTACACTGACAACCCACGCTTATATTTCAAATAGCCTATCCTAGGTTGAGTTGCTAGCCTGACAGGTTGCTAACATGAGATCGCAACACAAATCCTATGATAAAGCACGTGGTTCCCCCTCACTTTCTTGGGCGAAATACTAAACCTATACATCCTGCAGACGGGATGGTTCTACATTAGAGTGGTTGTCACTTTAAAGAAGATGAGCTTTTTAACATACTACTTTTGAAACGGGACTAGAATAGAAATTGAGATGAAGACAAGAATTAATAAGTACTTAGTGTAATATAGCAAGTGCGAAAAGCATACTTAATAACTGCAATAGTTTCTATTTTATTAGTGTGGCCCTGACCTTATTGCTCTAATACCAGCTGCAGCGCCCCGTGTGATTACCCCAGGGGTAATCACACTTAGGCTTACGGACTACTATTCGTTTGCTCAGTAGAACACTGCTCCAACGAATAGTAAGCCTTGACCAGAGTTAGCACAACAGAACAATAAGATAGAAACTGTTCTTTATTACAACAGTAGCCATACAAGGCTAAGGTTTTGGATACAATTATTTAATTACAAATTGGAATACATTCCCCACGCTCAGCTGCTAGGTCCCTCCAGCAGTCTACTCGTCCCACGAGTCGAATAGGGCGTCCACCTTGCCTTGCTCCTCGTAACCAATGCCCTCGTCACCAGTGGCCTCTTCGGTACCTGCGAATCCCTCATCCCACTCGGGGTAACTCCTGGCCGGACTAGGATCTAAGCAAAGGAGAGAGATAGCAAGAATGAGTACAAGTGTACTCAGCAAGCTTGTAATAACAGAATGCACCTGATGACTACCTCTTGTCCTTATCATATTTCTACCTCTTCTCTTTCTCTGAAAATAATCATTGAGATTTAGGTTGCAAGTTTTACTTCTGAAAAGACTACTTGTTACCCGGTAAGAAGATAAACCCCCAGAGGATTACTACAGACTCCAAACTAGGAGACATGCATGAATTCATGATTTTGATTAGCACTACGTAGGCTTGTACCACTTTACACATAGTTACTCTGAGCTCTAATGACTCTAGGCCTCTCGCATTTCCTTTGATGTGGTTTCGAGATCAAAATATAGAATGTTTTTCCATGTTACGTATTTATGCCTCCACCCATTACTTTTCATCGGTGGCTTACCTCCACGGAGTTCCAGAAATGTTGGTTGGGTCGGCTCTCTTCCAGTTCCCAGCACTCCACCATGCGCTTACTATCCTACCTGTTGTGGAGTACATAATTATGTAGCAAGGTAACCTTTTTCTGCTCGCCGAAACGGAAAAATGGTTGGCACTTAAGTACGACCCTTATCCAAGTAAGAGTCTTGTTTATCATTATATTATAGCCATATGTAAAAGGATCCTACCTCTTGCCGCTCCTTTGGTGGATGCCTTCCTTGCTTCCTTTTTGCCTTCCCTACTTCCTTGCTTCCTCCACCAGTGGCTCCTCTGGTGACCTTTGCTTTGGCTGGTTTCTTGTGGAGGAGAAAGGGGGAGGCTTCGGCTGGCCAGTGAAGAAATAGGGGAGATGAAATGTTGTGACTGAGGGAGACTGAACCTCTGAGGCTTGGCCGAGGGTGGTTTTGACTGGCAGTGAGCTAGCCTGCGGCTGGCTTTCCTGTGCTTGATATTTTGAGGGTGCATTCTTATCCCTCTAGCTCTCACACTCTACTGTTGGGGGTGGGTAATGCTGATGGACCTCCGGTCTAAAGGATGCTTCTACTATTGTGGGCTTAAGGACCCTTGGTCCAAAGGTGGGCTTTGAGAGTATTTTTGGATATTTCTACGGATGGAGGTAAATTGGAAATTTGTGGGTGTCGGGTCTTAATATTGCCGGGTGATGAGCCCACGGAAGGTGAGATGGTGCCACTAGCTTAGGTTAGTCGGGAAGCCTCAGTGACCTTTGTGAAATATGACGGCAACCTTCTATACTCTAACTTCTATTTATTGCCCTCGATTTGGCTTGCTAATCGTTTTCTACATTTCTTGGCGAGTGATGGAAATTGATCGAGGGACGGTTCGACAGACTAGCGACCAATGGATAAGGATACAAGGAGGGTTTCGGCGGCATGAATGCACCAGTTTCATTTTTATTCTTTTGTAATGTACTCAAAGCTGTAACAAGCACATCTTAATTTGTTGTAATTAATTCTTGCAATAATTTTGAGTTTGTATTAATGTTTCTAATTTGGCTTGTATGGAATTCATATTGTAATTCGAGATGTACTTTAGTGTAAAACGTTCAGGTGTAATTTATGTTACTGAATTCTTGATGTGTAAGTTTATATTGTGAATCATGTTGATGGTGTTTGATGTATATCTTTTATGTTCGTTATGATGATTAATTCTTGTTTTTGATTATTTGCATTTTAGTTACTGTTAATTACCAATTAACGATGCTAAATCTAGGTTTAGGCTTTTCGGGTTCTCACATCTTCCCTCCCCCCTCGGTAGAAAAATTTTGTCTCGAAATTTGGTTCTCACTTGAATAGATTGGGGTAGGCTTCGCGTAGCTCTTCTTCTTTTTCCCATGTAGCTTCTCGTAGGGAGTGGTTCTTCCATTGCACTGTGCAGAAACGGATATGCCGGTTTGTCAGCTATCGGACTTTTGTCTCGAGGATCTTCACTGGCTGCTCTTCGTAGGTCAAATCATCTTGAAGAGGTATGTCAAGATGGGTCAAATGCTGAGAGGGTTCCCTCAGGCATTTTCTAAGATGGGATACGTAAAATACATAATGGATTCTTGATAATTGACTCGGTAATTCCAGTCGGTATGCTATGGTGCCTTTACGCTCTAAAATCCGCATGGGTCCAACATACCGTGGACTTAGTTTCCCTTTTAATCCAAATCAGTGCACCCCGCGCATAGGTGACACCTTCAAATATACTTTACTTCCTTCCTCGAATTGTTGGTCTCTTCGATGTTAGTCTGCGTCGCTCTTCTGCCTAATCTGAGCAATCTTATGGTGCTCCCGGATTAGTTGAATCTTCTCGTCATTCTCCCGTATTAGTTCCGGGCCTAATAACGGTCTTTCTCCAACTTCATACCAGCAGATAGGTGACCCGCACTTCCTTTCGTAGAGGGCTTTGAATGGGGCCATTTGGATACTAGACTAATAGCTGTTATTGTAGGTGAACTCGACCAAAGCTAGGTATTTCTCCCAAGAATCTACAAAATTCAATACACATGCTCTTAGCATATCTTCTAGGATTTGGTTCACTCTTTCAGTCTGGCCATCAGTCTGCAGGTGATAAGCCGTACTGAAATTGAGCTGAGTGCCCAAAGCAGTGTGTAAGCTTTTCCAAAAACCAGAGATGAATATTGAGCCTCTATCTGATGTGATGGTCTTCGTTACTCCATGTAGAGTGACTATCCTCTCCACGTAGAGCTCGGCTAGCTTATTGATTGAGTACTTCTGATTGATGGCAATGAAGTGGGCTGATTTGGTGAGACGGTCCACAATTACCGAAATTGCATCTTTCTTTTTTATGGTTAAGAGAAGACCTGTTATAAAGTCCATACAGATATCTTCCCATTTCGATTCAGGTATTTCTAGTGGTTTTAGCAGTCCTGCTGGGCGTTGATGTTCCTCTTTAACTTTCTGACAGGTGTCGCATTGGCTCACATACTCGGCTATTTGTCTTTTTCATGTTCGCCCACCATAAATTTTCTCTTAAATCCTTATACATTTTAGTGCTGCCCGGATATATTGTATACTGGGTATCATGGGATCCATGTAATATAATTTCTTTAATTTGCGGTTGGTCGGGCACACAAAGCCTCGTTTGATGCCAAAGAATGCCAGAATCATCTATGTTGAACTCTGAGGGTTGGCCTGACTTAATCTATTGGATTTCTTCTTTGATGAAAGGGTCTAGAAGTTGTTGCTCTTGTATCTGATCACGAAGGGTAGGGTGAAATATCATGGCAGCAATGGTGGCCTCTGAAGTGTAGTTTTGATTTCTATTTCCATTTTGGCCAAAGCTTGAATTAGGTCATTGGTGTGACTTTCAGCAGAAAGGTGGTTGCACTGGGTTTTTCGGCTGAGAGCGTCAGCTACCACATTGGCTTTTCCAGGGTGGTAGTTGATGGTTAGATCATAGTCTTTAATCAACTCGAACCATCTTCTTTGCCCCATATTCAGCTCTTTCTGGGTAAAGATGTATTTGAGGCTTTTATGGTCGTTGTACAATGTGCACTTTGATCCACAAAGATAGTGTCGCCATATTTTTAGGGCAAATACCACGGCTCCTAAGTCAGAATCGTGAGTGGGATAGTTCATTTCGTGGGGCCTCAATTGCCTGGAAGCATACGCGATGACTTTCTCATTTTGCATCAACACACATCCTAGTCCATACTTTGATGCATCATAGTATACAACGTATTCAATGCCATATTTGGGTAGAGCTAGAACTCGCGCTATGGTTAGACGATGTTTTAACTCCTGGAAACTCTTCTCACATAAGTCCGTCCATACATACTTCACATCCTTCTTCAGGAGCTTTGTGAGAGGTGATGTGATTTGAGAGAATACTTTGATGAACCTTCTGTAATATCCTGCAAATCCCAGGAAGCTTCTAATTCTTGTAGCATTTGTTGGACGTTTCCAAGAGGTGACAATATCAATCTTGGAAGGATCCACTTCTATTCCTCTCCTAGATATGATATGTCCTATTAATGACATTTGGTTAAGCCAGAATTCATATTTATTGAATTTGGCAAAGAGTTGGTTTTCCCTCAGGATTTCCAGAGCAGTAGTGAGGTGTTGCTGATGTTCTTCTTCACTTTTGGAGTAGATCAAGATGTCGTCAATAAGGACAACGATGAATTTATCAAGATACTTCATGAATAATTTGTTCATTAAATTCATAAATACGGCCGAGGCATTAGTCATTCTGAATGAAACCACTGTGTACTCGTGGTGCCCATACTGTGAAACAAAGGCTGTCTTTTCTAAGTCGGTGGTGGGGTTGACTTTGATTTGGTGGTATCCGGATCTTAGGTCAATATTGTAATTCGAGATGTACTTTAGTGTAAAACGTTCAAGTGTAATTTATGTTACTGAGTTCTTGATGTGTAAGTTCATATTGTGAATCATGTTGATGGTGTTTGATGTGTATCTTTTATGTTCGTTACGATGATTAATTCTTGTTTTTTATTATCCGCATTTTAGTTACTATTAATTACCAATTAATGATGCTAAATCTAGGTTTAGGTTTTTTGGGTTCTCACAATGCATGCAACGACTCAAACTAAAAAAGCCTACATACTTGACTAGATAACCAAAGAGTACACATATGTAACACATTTCCTACATACACAGCTCCTCAACATGACTCAAACAAGAAACGGACTTGTGCGGAAAGCGGAAACGGCTTCGTCTTGTGTCGTATGTACACAAAACTCAGTGGCTTTGTTGAACTCGGCTTCAACTTGGGTTACATGCCCATGGCTAGAGACGGTGATACAACTCAAACATATCTCGGACTCTACTATGTTACAAGATTAACTCTTAACACTTTTGAGCTCAGAGAAGCTTCTTAATTAGTTAATTGGTGAGGTGAAGCTTTCATTAATGGCTTATTACCATGGCCATTATTAGCTAGCCCGTCCCAGAAACTGTATCACTGTATCATGTCTCTTCTTGTAAAATTTGGCAAGTCGCTATACTTTTTTTTTCCTTGGAAACTACCAAGTTACTAGACTAGCTAGAAAATCAAAGTTCTGCTCTAGATACCAGGTTTGAAGTACGTACATACTTACTTGGAGGGAAAAAGAGAAAGATCATGGTGACCAAAGGCTTGGAGTGCTGCTGGGCAAATAGTGGGAGACCATGACAGTGAAAATTCTATTGCTAAAATTTCACCGGCAACCGATGGGGTCTGATACATTTTTATACCGGGCAAAAAAAATCCGGATTTATTTAATTTTCATTCAAATTTAAATTTAAATTCAAAATTCGAAATTTAATTCAAATTTCAATTAAAAAATTTTGCCGAAATTTTCGGTAACCGCCGAAAACCAGTGTTATCGCTATCCTCTAATAAAAATTTCTTACCGACAATGTTTTCCCTAGACCATGATGCAAAAATCATTGTCCCACAAGAGCCGGTCTTTGTCCCCAACACAGACACACTCATAGCCAAAGAGAGAGAGGGGATGGGGTTAGCTAGCTAGTGGAGAACACCAATGCATGCAAGCTCGCTCCATATGTAAAGCTGACCTAAGCTTAGAGCTTACCCATACAAGCATGCATGTATGCAAAGCTACATCGATCAGCTCTGCCCTGACAAACATGCTCCGTGTCCCCCCTTGATCACCCTCAGCTTTTCTCCCCCACGAAAGCAACTAGCTAGGTCCATCGCCAACAAGTTGTTTCTGCCCTGACAAACATGCTCCGTGTCCCCCCTTGATCACCCTCAGCTTTTCTTCCCCACGTAAAGCAACTAGCTAGGTCCATCGCTAACAAGTAACAACTCACTGCATTTTGATTCGATTCTGTATAAGACGCACGACAAAAAAGAGGATAATCAAAAGAGCAGGAGACACGGATTTAACATTGTCGGGACTTAGATTTATACATTCGAAACGCTATGTGTATTCTGAACTAGTCATATGATTAGTAGCTAGCTCACACAGTGAAACATCGATGAAATACCACCAATTCAAAGATTTAACTAAAAAGGTAGCAAAATAGTAAATAGTAATAACTAGACGTTATGGCCAACGTTTACTTAACTTGCCACGCATGGCTTAAGAAACAAATAAAACTCTTACAGCGGAAAAAAAAAACTTAGGCTGGCCATTCGACATGCCCACAAGCAATCAAGTGGAGAACGTATCTTAATTCGCAAAAGTCCTCAAAGAACGCCTTGTAGAACTATTGAGTAGTTTGACCTTCTTCAACAGAGCAACAGTGTTTAAAGCCGTGAGTACATGAAGTACTCAGCAAGTCGTAGGGAACAGTATGCAATTAACATTAATCATGCAAGGATTGATCAAAGGAATAGTCATATAATTCTTTTTACAGAAAGCAAATATTAACAATAAATACAGTAAGTAGATTACAAAGCATAATTAAAAAGACAATAAATAAATAGAGTAAACAATTGCTTTGAAACAACCAGTGAACCTCTCATTTACTTCCCAACCAAACCAAACCAACAAGTGAATATCCCATCCACCAAGTAAACATCCCATTGACCTTTCAACCATTTTTATAAAAACTCCAACCCTCGTGTGAAATCCCGGGAACATTGTCCATAACTGGGGATACGGCACTACTACAAAACAGGCTATAGTAGGCGCCCCATCACGAGCGGTTCCTTTAGAACCGTCTGTGTTGGGTCTGTTCGACTTCTGGCGGCGCCGCCGCCGCCGCCGCTCTAGAGGTCTATCACGACGGTTCTTATTTAGAACCGCTCGCGATAATCATTTATCACGAGCGGTTCATTAATAGAACCGTCAGGAATTATCCTGACGGTTCTATTCACAAACGTGCAGCGATAATCCAACCAATCCGAGCGGTTACGAATAAGAACCGCTGCGATAATTAGTTATCGCTGAGCGGTTCTAATTAAGAACCGCTTGTGATATTCTCTATATCGGCGCCCGACGCGCGCCTCTGCGCGCCTTTGCGCTCGAGGTTCAGGTCCTGAGCGGTTCTTTAATAGAACCGTGCAGGAATGATCCTGACGATTCTATTAAAAACCGCTCAGGATAGGTGCTATCCTGAGCGGTTCTTAACAAGAACCGTCTCTGATTGTTGGGCGGGAAACGAAAATTTGAACATAATGGGCGGGCTGCCGAAACTCGCTTTATATAACCTCCATCTCCTCCTCTGCGGTCTCTCCTCCTCCATCTCCTCCTCTGCCATTTCTCCTCCTCTGCCATTTCTCCTCCTCACACCTTGCGCCCCGGCCTCTGCCGAGCTTGTCGCCCGCGGCCTCCGCCGAGCTTGTCGCCGGCGGCCTCCTCCAACTCGTCCCGGCCTCATCGTCACCGGCCTCATCCGAACCATCACCCCCGGCCTCCTCCACCTCGCCCGACCTCGCGTCACTTCGCCTCCCACGACCTCGTCGCCGGCCTCCTCCACTTGTCGCCCGGCCTCCCACGACCTCACTCTCTACTCCCCCTTTGCTTTGTGATGTGGATTCTTGAGTTGATGCTCTTGTGATGTGGGTGATGCTACCGTGATGTGTGTAGTTCATGTTGAGTTATTTGGTTTGGGCAAAATATGAATGGTAGATCGCGACCGCGGTAAAATCATCATAACTTTTGCATACGAACTCCGATTGCGACGTTCTTTGGCTCGTTGGAAAGCTAACGAAAAGCTCAATCCGAAAATCCATAAGTCAAGGTCAAATTCTCTTCGCGAGGTCTCGAAAAAGTGAAAACCCCAAAAAAGATCGTTTAGGGCCTCTAACTGACCTCCAAGTTTTAGCAGTTGTTTCGGTTTTTTTTGCCACAGAAAAGGCTATCACAGACGGTTCTAAACAAGAACCATCTATGAAAACTCATCACAGACGGTTCTGAACAAGAACCATCTGTGAAAATGTCATCACAGACGGTTTGTAAATTAAACCGTCGGTGATATTCTCGATCACGAGCGGTTTTTGATGAAAACCGCTGCAGTGATATAGTCTTCCTGAGCGGTTTCAACAAAAACCGCTGCGTGATAGTGTGTATCATGACGGTTTTGAACCGCTGCATGATAATACTGTTATCACAGACCAACAAATATAGGCGGTTCAAAACTGTGCGTGATGACGATTCGAACCAAATCGTGATGAGGCTTCCTGTAGTAGTGCGGCTTTTTAAACAGTTTTAACTCTGCAGAGATTATACAGCTTTACCCACAAGAGATAAATCAACTTATAATATTCGTTCACACACTTCTATAGATGCGCAACTAAGTGATTATCATAAGGCCTTGACAAAGCTCCTTCTCAACCTAGTTCTACCCGCTAAGATTTCAACACTGAATGTCATCACGACCAGACAGGCCTCCCCTCTTGCGCCTTTGTGCGTATCCATCCCAGAACTCACACCACCAAAAACAGAACTAGAATTGAGACATTACTAATTAATTAGCCAGGTTCATCTCATACTGGACATGTGGTTATACGATATTGCCTAGTTCAATGGTGCACAAGATTAAATCCTTGACAATTCACCCAAGCGAGACTACCTCATCCCAAAAGTGCTAATTGCACCCCCATTTACTGCACGATCACTTGCCTGAGCATAAAACTATTTTGTTTAACCAAACCAATGACAATCCCTACCATGACACACAATTTTATAATAGCGACATCACCCCACAACTTATACAACAGTAGCATCACACCATAGTTGCACAACAGTGGCATCGCACCATAATTCCATATCCCATTAAGTCAAATTAACATTATTGAACATGTGACATGAGCCCCATCTATAACTAAGAATGACTAAGCATCTCTACGATAACCCATGTTGCTGATACAAATATGCCCAACTAGTGATGACCATCCGATGGTGACAAAGGATTCATGGTATTCAAATAATCAATGGCAGCATAATAACAAATAAGTGATTAACTACTCCCAAAAGCAATTGATATAAAAGTAGCATGAAATTTGATATAAAACAATATACTTTTGAAAACATAGGTTCAATATGATCAACGAATTATGACTTTCCTTGGCTTTACTCAATTACCACACTTTGGTCTTCAAGTCTTGCTCCTGCTCCTTGAAAATGGTCATATAACGAGAGAGACAACGAACGAACCACAAATAAATCCAAAAGAAAAGAAAATAAAATCCTAAAAAAAAAACCAACTCCAAAGGGAAGAGCTCAATTTTAGATGAATTTAGGAGCTTGAACGGACTGAAGTGGAGTTTGGACGAAAGAGAACGGGCTCTCAGAATATTTAAATCTAAGAAAAAGAGAGTGAAAACCCAATTTCATATTTTTGGAATTTTATTTCAAAAGGAAAACCTAAATTACTACATCAGCATGACATCATCAAAAGAAAAAGGAATTTCGGCCGGAATTAAATTTCTAAAGGAAAAAGAAATTCAATTACTGATAGGTGGGCCCATGGTCTATAGACCGAGTCCACGGAAGAAGGTTTCATGGCGCACGGTGCATCGGGTCTACGGAATTGGATCCGACAGGTTGGATGGACGCGTCTGCGACATGGTCCACCGTGGACCAAGTCCACACGACTGAGGCTCGGGCGGGCTCGGGTTGACACGCAAGTATCCACGTGGCGACCAATCCCCTCCTCGAGGTACATCTTGTCGATATTCCCGAATTACTCGATCGTCAACACAATCGACAGATACTTCTCTAGTGTCGCCCGAAGGAGCTTCTTAACTACGTAATCCACCTCTATTTTGGCACCTAGAGCTCGGAGTTTGTTGATAATCGTCGTCAGCTTCATCGCGAAATCATCGATGGAATCCGTCTCCTTCATCCGAAGAAGCTCGAACTCAGTCTTGAGTGTCTGGACCTTCATGTTCTTCATGCGATCTGCTCCTAGATGCATTGTCTTTAGCGTATCCCGAGCCTCCTTCACCATTTGCTTCTCAGCGATCACCAGTAACGCGTCTTTAGGAATCGCACGATAGATGGCTGCCAACGCCATCTTATCTTTCCTAACCTCCACGGTCACCTCAGGCGTAGGCTTGATGGCATCCCAAACATCTTGAGCTTGCATGAAGAACTTCGTATTGATGGCCCATGACACGTAGTTGTTCCTCGAAAGCATCGGGTTTTGGAGAGAAACGGAGCCCTCCTTGCTTGCTAATTTCTCCACAAGTGCCATGGTGTCCTATGGCATAAACTTTGTCATGAACCGACTCTGATACCAAGTGTTGGTAGGAGCCTTGGATCAAGGATGCACACACAAGTGTTTAACTCACGCGAGAACTGGAAGAGCACAGACACAAAGCCAAGTAATTAGAGGATCTGAGTGCCTGCTAACATAAACATGACGGAGTCCAACATATGTAGTACTATAAAACGAGCGAATTTTAGGCCTAAATGACACTATTTAGAGCGGCATTAGCAAAAATGATGCCATCGCATCCGCAATTGCAAAAATGACGCTCTCCACCGTTCTTAGGTGGCACGAACGGTTCCCATGCTACCACATCACCCTTGTCCGCACCATCATGGGACAGAATCCCTCGTCCGTACCACCATAGGACGGACAAGGCGCGGGATGCCACGTCCGTCCGCACCACCATAAGACGGACAAGGCGCGGGATGCCACGTGGCATCCCGCGCCTCGTCCGTCCTATGGTGGTGCAGACGAGGGATTCCGTCCCATAGTAGTATGTACGAGGGTGACATGATAACACGAGAGCCATCTATGCCACTTAGAAATGATGGAGAGTACTATTTTTACAATTACGACTGCGACTACATTATTTTTGCTAACACCACTCTAAATAGTGTCCGGCCCAAAACTCTAAAACGAGCGAGCATAAGGTGATGTCATCTCTAACAAAGCTAGATGCATAGGCAGCAGCTTTGTCCCATGCAGATGCGATGGATGTGATCATTTCATGCAGGTGTGTGGCAGTCCGTTAGTGATTGGGGTCACCTCAATCTTTTTCTCGCCACTATGGGGTGTTCTCTAGGAGCACAGAGCCGTAGCAATAAAATTTTCCTGCTATGCGACTATGCGAGTAGTAGGTTTCCTTTTTTGCAACTTTGACGCATGCCAGCTGCCGTACGGGTCAGTGACCGTACGTAGCTCAGGCAACGACACACAGTCCACTGCCACTGACAGCTTTGGGTAGGTTGACATGCATCCGAAAATGAGAGATAAGTTGAAAAAAGGAGAGATAAGTTGCACTAGATTTGCTAGACGAGCCTACCTCCTAATCCTCTCTTTCACACGAGGGGAGAGAGATCTCAAAATAAAATCGTGCTAACTGAATATGAAATCAAATGTACATATCCCAAATGTATTTTGTTTGCAAAATAGGAATGTGAAAAAATGGAGTTACAAAAAGAAATATTTATACATTATACTGAACTACACTACACACATTGCAATGAATGTGTCCCATAAATGTTATATCCTAATTAAAGAGCATATGTAAACGTAGCTGGTCCTGATCAACTGTCCCATATGTATCCTCAAGCTAGGCCTGATCAACTGTACGTGTAACCACTGATGGATGAAAGCATGCAATACGAGGGAATCTTGGTGGGAAGTACAGACATATATATCAACTTGTGTGGGGGACATATATGTACAAACCACCGGGCCGGCGTGCGTGGTGACGACGACGGGTCGATGCGGCGGACCAAAGTACCCGCCGGCCGGATACCACATAGGTCGGGGTCCATCCTCCCGTAGTTGGCAAGTTGCTTCATTAGCATCACCTCCTCTTCCAGTTCGCATTCGATCGATGTTGAAGGACCACGTACAAAAAAGCCGAAAGGCCCTCTCCTCTCCGCTGTCCCAGGCTAGCTCTCGCTTGCATTCGAGCTTCAGCTTTGTCCTTTGGGCCAGGGAACGAAGGATTCAGGTCCTTAATTTGCCTGCCTTGATTCAATAAAACCGTAAATCATTGTAGCTATGGGCGGATCCACCGCCGGTGCATGCAGGGAACGCTACGCGACTTGTACCCCTACTGCCGTCGGCCTTAAGGACGGATCGATCGAGATGGATGCAGCCGGCAGCCCGGCATGCACTAGCAATTCGAGCTGCAAATTCAGGCGAAAGCTGGCTAGCACTATAGCTTATCTAGAGTCATTGAGTCTAATATAGTAATCCCGGTAGCATGTATGTACTGTATCAGACACGCTGACGTTGTAGATAAGGATGTGTTAAAAGTGTAGTTTTCCGATAATTTCGGCAAAGTGTGTCTAGTCTATGAGATCTATTCCATCTACTAATCGGAAGCGCTCGTCTCTGAAAATCGCCCAAAAGGCATGATACTATGCTCCTCCCCCATCTTAATTTATTGAAGAGAGGCGCATAAGGATCGATCTCCACCCAAGGACAAGTACAAGCTACTCCTACAAAAGAGAGGAGCTAGGTAGCTTGCGAGGCAAAGCTTGCACCGGCCAAGAACTTGATCTGCTTTGTGCTGATCTCTGGGATGGAAAAGCGAGCGTGGATTCCTGCACCTGCAGGCTGCATGCAGCGCTAGCTCCTGCCTCCCTGTCGTCTGTCCCTCCCCTTGACGTGCCGTGCTGTGCTGTGCTGTGCTGTGCTGCGAGAATATTAGGTTTATCGCAATGGTACGGACAAGACAGGCAAAACTATTGCTCCAGTGCCACTCCTAGGTGTTTGTAATTGCTTAGGGGCCAGTGCCATGGACCATATCCCTGATTCCTGTCTGCCCATCAGGGAATTAAGATCATGCATAATCTAAAGGCACGTACAAGCGGTTAGATAACTGTTGTCTATAGTATCCATCTATGTTATTTATAGACAGTACGAAAGACAGCTTCTACAATAGATTATCTTTTCACATGTCTCTATAACAGCTACTCCATGTACATGTGTCTTGTTTATCATGTTACAGTCGACTACTGTATGAGAGACGGCCCAATTCTTTCTGCTCCCCCTCTCTTCTCCACATCATCTCGTGTCCTACGTGTGAAGGCTTACATGTAGCTGACGTCACACCATTGTACATGCTCTTGATCAGCTGAGCACAGGGTTCACAATTTCGGTGAAATTTCGCCAAAATGTCCAAAATTTCATTCATTTCGTCCCCATCCGAAAGAAATTCAATTCGTTCAAAAATTTTTGGTTGGTTTGAATTTGGAGGGTTAAAGTGAGTAAACACTAGTATAAAAACAGCAAGCCGAAGATGGCCTGGTGGCAATATAGAGTCAAGCTAGACTACAATCCTAAATGCTTGGAGACGAGGCCACCGCAACATTAGCAATGCAAATGGTTGCTTCGAATCAACCTTACACTACCAGAAACTGTTTAGTTCCCGAGTGTCTATATATTTCCCGAGTGTCTAGACGGAAACATTCGGGACTTTCTTGAGTATTTCATAGGACACTCGGGACTGAAAGAAAACACTCGGTAGCAATAAATTTCCTGAGTGTTTCCAATAACACTTGGGAAATCAAGTATAATCCCGAGTGTATCGAAACTAAAACACTCGAGATATTTTTTTTCCCACTACGCCCTTTCTTTTCCCCGCCACGCCTTTTTTTTGGCTTCTAACCCTACCTCCCCAAGCAGTCCGGCTCTCCTGCTCCCATTCTTCCCCCAAATGTTTCTCCTCCTCCCTCCTCAATGTTCCCTGGGCTCTCTCCTCCACCCGGTCGCTCCAGCTCCCCTAGTGTCGCTCATGCGCCACTTTGGCTCCACCATTGCCGCCTTGCTTCTTCTTCACTTTTTCTTTCCCCCATTCCTCTTTCTTCTTCTTCGTTCTCACTTCTCCATCCTCCTGGTTTTGCTCGGCCATGGCTTTCATGGCGCGACCTCCTCCCTCCCGGGCGGCCTTGCCGGGCTCGGCCAGCTGCGCCAGTTCCGGCGCCTAACGTCATTCCTCCCCTCGGCCCAGCTCCTGTGCCATGTGCCCTCGTCTCTAATCCTGCTCGCCGTGGGGCTTGGGCCGCACCCGTGTTTGTGCCTCTGGTAACCTTGGTCCGCTACCTCTCAGTCCCGACTCGGCCCGCGCCGCCTCTGTCGGCTCAGCCTTCAGCTGCTGGCGCCGCTTCGCCCGACCCTCGGCCTGTTTGTGCTACTACTGGCTCGGTAAGGATTTGGGCTTCACTAATTGTCTGATGAATGGTTGGTTTATGTTCTGATGCTTGTTGATGTTTATTTATGCAAGGTGAATGCTGGAGGTGGGCTAATGCTTCTTCATGCATGGTGGGTTGATGGATGTGGTTTGTGCTCCTTGAGCTTTGGCCTAAAGGTGATGGTGGGTGTGGTTCCTAAGCACTAAGGTATACTACTCCTTCTATCCAGTTTCTCCCCTTGCTCTGTGATGTGAAAATGGATTTGGAACCTAGATATCTGATGAATAGTATGTTGTTTGCTGAATACCACTCATAAGTATAAAAACTTTATTTGATCTGTCTCCTACCAATTTTTTTTATAGAAACAGGTGAAGATATTCCTTGATTGTCTAGGTGGTTGATGTTGCTATTCTAGTTTTGGGGAGTGTATTCCCATGACATATTATGTTCTGCACAATTACTGCATTGTGTTACTTAGTACTAATTGTTTGAGTGCCTTTATTGTATTGTACTTATCAACTGCGGTTGAAATTGCCGTATTATTTAGAGATGTATATGTTTATCTATTGCGTATTACTCTAATTAGTCTGATACAATATTTTTTATGCCCCCTGTTGTTACTTATTAGGTGTCAGTTTCAAATGGTTATCTAGAGATTTATGCAGTAGTGGATGTTGAAGGATCCTCAATGGATTTGAATTCATCACCATTGCCTGACGAAGATGACAAGACTTATGAAGAGCCGATTGATGTTGATTTTGCACATAACGAACATGTTGAGTCTTCTGTTGAGATAATGCGAAGGGTACATAAAATCCCTTCTAGGAATAAATTGTGTCATGCATAGGCATCTCTATAAATAGAGCTTATTAACATCAGTTGATTGCTTTGTATTTTAGTGATACACTACAAGAAAAACACACATACAATAACACATAACTCGCAACGAAAATCATATGCGTTGCAGAACAAACTTAGCCCACCACCTCCCATATTCAAATAAAACTGCTCCGCTCCTCACCTCTAAAGTCGGTTAGTCTCTTCCGGGCTTCATCTTCCTCTCAAATATCCCCTCCTTCCTTCCAAAAAAAAATTCGCCGCCTCGTCCCTTTCCCCAAATCCCGCCGCTCCCCACTCATCGCCACCGCGCCGCCCTCGCCCACCGCCGCAACGCCCTCGCCTACCGCCGCCCGCCCTCGTCCTCGCCCGCGCCGACCCGCCCTCGTCCTCGCCCGCCCCGAGCCGCTCTCTAAACTCCGCGCTACGCCCCTCGCCCGCATCCACCGCCTCCATCGCCCACTCACCTCCCTCGCGCCCGTCCTCCCTCACGCCCATCCACCTCGACACGCCGCCGGATTGAGCTCCCTCCCTCGCGCCGCCGGATAGAGCTCCCTCCTCCCTTGCTGCGCTGTCGAATCGAGCACCCTCCTCCGGTCCTTCCTCGCTGCGCTACCGGCCCCAGATCCTCCTCCCTCGCGCCGCGGCTCTAGCTCCTCCGCCGGTCCTCCCTCGCTGCGCCGCCGGCCGCAGATCCTCCTCCCTTGCGCCACGGCTCCAGCTCCTCCTCCCTGGCTCCCTCTCACTGTCGGCTCCCGCACCTCCTCCCTCTCGCTGCCGGTTCGCTGCGCCTCGTCGGACCTCCCTCGCACCTCCAACCTCTCCTGCGTAAGTGCCCGGTCCCCCTCTTATCTTCTTCACTTCTTGTCTTCTTGATGCCATCTGGTTGATGTTGATGGCCAGTTGGCCACTGCCACCGCAAGGGCACATCTCCTAGTTGATGTTGATGCTAAA
This sequence comes from Phyllostachys edulis, assembly GCA_036346405.1. NCBI lineage: Eukaryota > Viridiplantae > Streptophyta > Magnoliopsida > Poales > Poaceae > Phyllostachys > Phyllostachys edulis. The sequence goes on along the minus strand of CM070547.1, from coordinate 54,382,174 downwards.
GGCCATTGGCCAGAGTCCAGATTCTAGTGCTAAATGTGTAGTATATACATGCAGAGAGAAGTAGAGAAATATAAATGAATGCAATGATATGATGCTTCAGAGGTCCAGGGTGTGGTATGTGAATGATTTTTCTTGGACTATGCTTGCAGATCTTGTTCTGTTTGTATGTTTTATTGATTGTTGTTTCTTCAATTTGTTGTTATATGCATGGGTTTAAGAATTTCTCCAAGACTACAAGGGAGCTTGTACACTGAATGCAGAAGATAGACAGCGACTATTATCCTGAGGTAGTTTCACTTTGCAATGGATGCTTGGTTGTTAGCATTTTGGCATGATGATGTAGTCATTTTAAATGTAAAAATGCAGACACTACACCAAATGTTTGTCGTGAACTCTGTCAAGGGACTGCGAACTTTTAGTTCAAGAGACTATGGATGTCAGTGTAAACAGCTCAAGGTCGATAATGGCGGAATAGTTGTTCCATCCCTGCCATTTGAATTTCTTCGGAAACCTCCTTCATCTATGACCAACATAGCAGTAATACTAGCAGAAGAAAGAACATTAGAAACTTTTATTATTAACCAGCTGAATTTTTGTCGGTAGGAACTAGGAACCTAGAATGTCTATAGGAGATCACCCTTTTTCACTGATATAAGGCGTCTCGATGCATTCATTGTATTTCTCTAGCTCATCCACCTTCTAAATCATATGGAAACTACCTCCTTAAAATGCCCATATGCAGACCTTGTTTTTAATGAAACTATTCTACAATATTTTGGTTATGGACATGTCACGATATGAGTCATTTGCATCCTTTGTTACGTAATTGACCTGTCGGTCACTTGAGCAATTGATATGTGCCTAAATTCATTATGTTCAGTGTACCCATGTAGTGTATGATCTTCTCATGAATAGACTACCACCTATTGTCGTGTGATATATCTTGAAATTTCCTTGTGGGAACTTCCATGAAAATATGTGAGTTTTTGCAGTATTAATTGCTACTTTGATTTGAAGTTTATTTACTTGCATAAGCCTTAGTGGATCTCCGCTTTCCTTATATATGGAAATGGCAGTGTAAAAGTCTTATATGACTCTTTGATGTGACTATCAACTACTTATGGATAACCCCATGCTCTACCCAAGTTAGCATAGCTTTTAAATTTACATATTTTTAACAATGCTTTGCTCAAATTTTGCAGTTTCTAAAGACGGTGGACTTTGCATGGATATCATCAATGATGCATGGTCACCTTGTCATAATGTTTGCTCGATACTCACATCGATTCGGTGGGCTTTTAAGCTTGATGGTACTTCCATTCTCTGAAGGCTAATCCAGTTCATGTATCATAAATATACCGCGGCTACTTTGGCCGTTGATGTGCTTGTCGCTACCTTCATTATTTGGACATGCTTTTTATTTAATAGAGTCTAGATTGTCTAAACATGCTTTCAACATTTTCCTCCAAGTTCTCAGTATCTCTCTGTTCTAATTCGTATCCATTGATGATTGGGGTTAACTGGTGTATGGTGATGCTTTCTCTGGAAAAGGGGAAGCCTGTATTCTGAATTTTTGATACAAGAATGTCATTTCCTAAATTGATTTGGTAAAAGAAGATGAATGACAATGTTTAGTATATCTCTCTTGGTGCATTCACGGGTACAATAACGATACAATTCTTGCTTGCTTGTGTAGGGACGTGCTATGTAGCATGTAAGCTTGTACTAATTTCACTTTGTATTTTTGAAATTCATGAGCTTCTCTGTATTGTGTTGTTCAAATGCACCATTGATCAATTCTGTTTTGTTCTTCTGCAGTCACTTTTGGTGATCCAAACCCTCAAGTCCGGCAAATCCAGAGGTCGCCCACTTGTTCCGAAGCGACATTCGGGCCTATAATAAGTATGTAATCATTTTTTTCAACTCCATCGTGCTGCTACCATATATAGTTTGGAATGAGATATTAATATCTTCGCTTTCGCTTTCGCATTCGGATATTGTAACATCCTGTTTTCGGATGTTGTTTATTAGCTCCCGTTTGTCTTCTTGGTTTTCAAAACCTATTTCTTCATTCTTATGAGATCTGCTTCCAGTTCTTGCTAGTTTCTACAGGAAGAATTTTGGAGACCATTGGTGATTGATTATCTGGATATGTTCAGTAGTTATTATTGTTTTCTGGAATGTAGATTGGGGCTGGGAATTTTAGCCACCTGAAAAGTTTAAGGTGCATAAATTTATAATAGCAGTTGTCAAATACCGGAAACAACTACTGAATTACTAGACCCATTCGAGGATACCAATAGAATTTCTAGTTTTATTTTTTGAACTTTGTATTGTCTTTGCTAAGTAGTATCGACAAATGTGTTCTAATTCGTTTCCCTACCCCCCTCCTTACTCATGCCGTTCTTGAGAATGTAATTGTTATGGTGGAAAATACTACCCTTAGAGTAGTTGCTCCATGTATGTACGCCAATTGTTTGGAAGAGTTGGAATGTTACATTTTACTTTAATAATGCACTAAAAAGAACTTTATTTCTCTTTTCAGATTGAGAAGATATAGTTGATAGTTTGGGTATTCGGTAAACTTGTGTGCAGAATGGAGAATGCTGTGGAATGAAGATTTTTTTTAGAACCATGGGCATAGAGAACGAAGACTTTCCACTAAAAGTATAGACATGTACTTACATTTATGTTTTAGGGCATATTATGTTATCAGATCATGGTGGTATCAACTGTGCATGCCTCGAGTCTAGACTTGTACAAAGCTAGTTGGAAATTCTTTGTAATGAAACAATTTTTTGATGATGTCAATGAAATTTTTTTGTTATACACTTTCATAGGTGTGTTTTGTTTAATCATGTGGGCTCTAATTGATAAGCCTAGCCTGGTCATGAAAAGGACACCTTTTGCAATGATTAGATGCATTGTAAACAATCCTAGAAGCAATTTGCTAGTGTTCAATGCCAACGCATATATATATATATATATGTTGCCACTATATCAAAATATGTGTTGCAACCTTACAACGCTTTTATTTACATGTTACCAACACTTGTATATGTGTTGTCACAGACCTTGGCAACGGCCTCAATGGCAACGCATACTAAATGCGTTGGTATAGACCCTAACAACATTTATTTGGACTTCTACCAACGCATATATGCGTTGCTAAAGGGGTGTTCATGTTGTAGTGATAATAGTACACTGCAATTTGATATGCATATAATATGATTGAGGGTTTATTTAACAGCATTAGATAAAGGTCCTCCTTGAGTTGAGCGCATGGTTTTGGATTTTGTAATTTGTATTATGGTACAAGTTAATTTTGAAGCAGTACACAAGATTACAATACTCAGAAATTTGAGGACCATGGCAATATGGCATTATCACATTTTAAGATAACTTTGTCTTCCTTTTACTTTTATTGGTAATTTGGTTCAATCTTCCTTTCTTTCCTGTAGTCTTTTGGTTTTCATGCTTTCAGTTTAAGTTGTTCTCTTGTTACTGAACTAACCAGTTTGATGCTTTGTCAAACATAAAAGGTGCAAAGTGTTAATAATTATTAAACCAATTCCTTTAAGAATTTTGGTAATCATTGGTACCCTTTTTTATGTTTCGTGTACTGTGTTTGGTAGGAACATGAAGAAAGACACAGAAAGTTAAAGAGAGAGCTACAAGATTATGGATCAAAGCCACATCCACAACATTAGGAATGATCGCATGAATCAAAGCAAAATCGATAGATCTGACCGAATTAAAGAGGCACCTCGGGGTATGTGTTGTATGTGAAAATGTGTAAATTTGTATCTGTTGAATTTTCCTATGTGTCATGTGTTCTCATAATCTTGTTTGGCGATAATTGAATTGTTACTATTTACTTATGCAAGTAGTTTTTTTATATATGCATCCTTGCCTTTGACATTATCCTTACTATCGGTGGTTGGATTGCCTGCATCGGGTGAGCCAATAGATAAAATCGTACCCTCTAAAGTTCCTGGATGAAACATTCAATGAATCGGTGCCTCACAGGAAAAGATATTCTGCTAAACAAGTTGTTAATAAACAAAAAATAAGCCGGCCAGGAAGTAAGTACCGCTTGCTATCTAATCTTCACCTGACAATATTGTACATGTTATCGATTTATATGCTTGGAAATTGTAATGCTACTTTTGATGTCTTTCTGTACTATATCCAGTACTATATCACGAGGTGATGGCAAATTTTATTGGCGGTTCTTATTGATGAGTCTACATAGGCAACAAAGCACGAATGTCTTATTCGTTAGTGCTCGATGTCAAGCGGTAACAAGTAATTAATGAGTTGATTTAGGATAATTTGATTATTTTTATTTATACTTTTACAATTTATTTAGGTTGTTCTTGTTGGAGATCGTTGCCAACTGGGTCCAGTCATCATGTGCAAAAAATCTTCGGATTCCTTCTTTGTGTTAGCACTAAGGCTAACTTCTACATAAATACTTAGTTCGCTGGTAAACTGGTGATGTGTTAGTCTATTTGGTGTATGCTTTTTAGTTGAACTACAATACACATTCATAGAAAAAAAAGGTTGAACTCTGAACCTCTCCTGTAAAATCCCAAAGTTCTCTTACCAAAATTAAAATAAATAAAGATATTATTTTATTGGATTTTCTGGCTGTCAAAGTTCTTTCTTGATTTTCTGTAATTTAAAAGAGTTTTATTTGTTAAAAGGAAAAATTAATTATTTAATTTCTTGGTTTTAAAGTCAAAAATAAAATTTATGGAGTTTTTAAGGGATTTTATTGGATTTAAAATAAAAATAAAATTTTAATTAATTTCTGGAATTTTCTGGAATTTTAAAAGGTCTTCCATAATTGTTTTAAAGCCAAAATAATTTATTTGCAAAAATAAAAGCCAACTTTAAGTTGAAAATAATTTTATTAAGTTCAAAATAAATAAGGGAATTTCTATGAATTTTTCCATAAATTTTGGATTTTATTTGCTATTTTCTAAAGCCTTTTTGAATTAATCAGATTATTTAAATTTACAAATCAATTTAAAATCCTAAAAGCCTTTTGGGCCAAAATCACTACCGTTCGGCCCACTTCCTCGCCAAATCAGCTCGTGTTGGCAAGACGCCTCTCTCTCTCGCGCTTTGCCCCCCGCTTGATTCTTGCTTCCTCGGCCGCGTGGGCCACGCCTTTCTTCTCCCCTCCATTACAGCGTGGGAGCTCCATATCGATGCGGTTTAGCCCCTTCCTCTACGGTTGCGTGCGCATTCAAACTCTTCGTTCATGCCGCGCCCGATCCCGGCTACCTCTCCCTCTTTCGTGCGCAGTTACACCGAAATCCCGCCTTGGTCACCACCGCCCCCGCACCACGATCTCCTCCCCTCGCCCTCGGCGGCCCCTATAAAAGGGAGCACGAGGTGCGCCCTTCGTCCCTCACCCCATTCCCCTCACTCACCTCTTCTCCCTTACTCTCTTTTGGGCTGAACTCACAAATCTTCGCCGCTGGCCATGAGCTCTCTCCACTGCCTCTAGCGCCGCCGTCGACGACGCCCCATTGACCCGAAACCACACTTGACTTTACTGCGATCGGACGCCGTGCGCTGCATTGCCTTCACGGGCGTCGCCGAATCACCTAGCCGCTGTGAACCGATCTCGCCGCTGTAACATCCCAAACAATGGTCTGTGTTTCAAATATAATAAAATGAGGATAAATAAAAACTTTTGATGCCTCATAATGTCATTTAAAATTTTCTAGAAATTTCCCCTAGTAATTCCTATGTCCAAAGATCAATGTTTCTATTGATGGAAGTTGTTGTCCTTAAAAACTTTCAAATCTAATCTTATGATCACCCTCTAGAAATATTTTTTTCCTATCATCTTGATCATCCTAGTAACCTCTCTGGAAAATTTCATAATTTTTAGATTTTATTTGCTATTTCAAAAGATCAAGTCAAACCTCTTGGGCAGCAGCTTGTGAATTTTCTGGAGAGCAATGCAGTGCATAAAAATTTCTGTAAAAATTACACAAGGTTTTCCTCTGGTCCAGAAAGCTTCCATAAAAATTTCAGAATTTTTGGAGCTTTGGAGCTACCTCCAAAAATTCTCTATCTTCTCAGCCTTTTTAAATCAAAATCTGAAAACACTGTTTGTCGGGCTCGAACCTGACTTAGGTCCGGCCCGAGCCAACTCGGTCTAACCAAGTCGCTTAACCGCGCGTCGCATGCAGCCGTTCGATCGCGCATCAACGGCCGCGATCGCGTACCGCTTCGGCCAGTCTTAACTCCTCGCGCGCAACGTCGATCGTTGGATCCCGATCCAACGGCCCGCCTTGATTCCTTTCCGCACGATCGTGCGCTCGCGCTGTGTCTCTGCGTCGCGGGCCCGGCTTGTCCGCTCCATCCCCTTCCTCGCGCTGGCGCTCGCGCAAAACACGCACACCACGTCGCCGCGACGAGCTGCCAACTCCGTCACCGCGCGGCAACGCCGTCAATCCACCGCCCCTCTCGGCTAATCCTCAGCTTCTCTGTTTGGTGCCGTTGCCACCTCCGTCCTTGGCCGGGGATAATACCCCTCTCCATCCCCCATTTTCGCTGACTTCTCCTCTGGCCGCCGAGGAGAGGGAGGCTCGCTCAGGTGCATCTCGCAGGTGAGCTCCAGTCCTAGGGTTCCTCTCAATTCTATTTTCGATGCTGGTTCTGTTTTTGCTGAGCATTTCCCCTCTTCTCGATTGTAGCTCTTGGTTCCATTTCGTGCTCTCGGCATTTCCAGGGCGCGCACCCGAGCGACACCTCTGGGTCATCTATAACTCTGGTGAGTTTTATCCTCGCTCAACCGCGTCACCATGCATGCTTTGGCTTGCTAAGTATTTCCCCTCAATCGATTTGGCAATCCATTTGCAGGAGCTCAGGAATTTCAAGTTTTCCCCATTTTCAGTCGCAAAGCTCACTTTCTTCCCCATCTCCGGCACGGTGAGACTCTGAGCAATTCCTCGCTCTAAGACCATCTCATGCCCTCACTTGTGCTCTCCCGACCACTCATTCCCTTTCTCCTTCACCAAGTCGACCCCTCCTCGGTGAAGCCATCGCCGCCGCCTCGGTTCTCGTCGCCGGCCCAGCTCCAGCAAGCTCCTCCTCTCCGAGTCATCGTGGTGAGTTCACTGAACTCCCCTATTGCCCATGCGCGCGTTATTTTGCCGCGGGCGTCGCTTTTCCGCGTTGTGCCATTGTTAGCCGTAGCTCCTCCGCTCATCGCCGTCGCGCCGCCGCGTCGGGCCACCTCCGGCCTCGTCGCCGGTGCCATCAGGTGCGCAAGGTCGCGGGCATCCCGTTTTGACCACCCACTCGCGCCGCCTCGGCAAGGCAAGCAGTTTGATCATAAATGTCCTATTACTTTCAAGTCTAATACTTTGTTTACAAATTGTATGTATGCATGCCTTTGTGTCAAAGTAATTTTTCCGATTAGAGGTAGCTATTCCTATTGCATGGTTGCCCTTAAATTGTTATCCCCTGCCACAAACATAAGTTATTAATATCACTGGTGAATTAGAGCCCGGTGATTTGTTTATGCTCTTTCATTGTCTTTGCGGTGTCATGCTTAGAAATGCTTAGCTACCGGTAGAATTAGGCGGTTATCGATTTAGTCGATAACCTTGATCACACAAATTATTATTATCATTATGCTCAGCACCTTGTGCTTGGTTACTTTGTAAAGTCAAAAACTAAAAACTGAAAATAAAATTGTTTCATGACTTGGGCACAATGGATGTTGGTGTGATTTGTTGGGTGTGAATGGAATGGTGCCTAAGTCCCCAAGGACCGAGTTACTTGTGTCACTAAGCCAAACGCTTTTGCGTGCTAACCACATGAGAGGGATATGGGACCTCTCTTGAATTAGTACTTTGGCGTGTGTTAGCTCCGGGTCGCATGGTGGTTGTGTGCGTTGTGTTGAAAAAGAAACTTGTGTGTGCTTGGGTGAGTAGTAGTGGGGGTTACCCACTGCAAGGAGCATCGTCCTTTTTAAGGAGGTGAGCATCTTTGATGACTCCGCATCAACATATGGGGCTTCCTCCCATATGGGCGACTCGTAGTTAATACACAATATTGGAAACGTCTCGTAGGACTTAGCTCTGCCGGCATACCAAAGGAAGTGTGCTTTATCGCGTGGCATTAAAGAGCGGTCTAACATGTGGGTACATTGGTACACCCCTGCAGGTTCAAACTATTCGAATAGCCTCGTCCTAGGTTATGGACATGCTTGGTAAGGTCGTGCAAGAACTAGACTATAACATTTAATTAAAACTTGATGTGGGTGGTATGAATGGGGAATTCATGCTATTGTTGTGGTGGCTATTGGGTTAGCCACTTCCAGGATGTCTTGTTATTATTATTACTTGTATCTCGCTGTTTTTATCAAATAAAATCAGATTGTAAAATTGCTTTCAATCTATTACATTATTGCAAATGAAAACTTACTTTATGCTGAAATTGAGTCTAGAGCCTGCTACACTTAAATAAGCTTGCATGTAGCTATTTATATAGGCCTGTTATCCTACACGTAAGTCTTGCGAGTACATTTTTGTACTCATTTGCTATGCTTTAATGTAATTGTTGCAGAGGAGGGAGTTGAACCCCAAGGGTTATACTTCTGTGAGATGTGCGGTGGCTTTGAGGACTAGGTTGGTGGCTCGGTTAGTTGCCTTTTGGGTTAAAGGCACACTAATTGGCTTTTGTTTATCACCATCTCATGGCACTTTGCTTCCGCTGTTATTTTATACTCTTTAGTTACATTTGGCCAGTCGGCCCCTTTTGTAATAACTATATATTGTATGTCCTTTGAATTGCTTAGTTGTGTTTTGGATTCTACTGTGTTGAATGGAATTGATGCATAATTTTTGTATGGGGTATGTGTACTGCATTCTGGGAAGTACATATGAGCCGAGAGTCGTGATATTTGATTTGTAATGCTTGAATCATCTTAATGGTTAAGTATTACAAGTTAAATACTCCGGATTCTCACAAAAGTTGGTATAAGAGCCATACTAACCATAGAAACCACTAGCTTGGTCATCCTTAGGATATTTTGAAAAGCTTAGTTTCAAAATGTCAAATGATTTATGAAAACTTAAGTAAGTTCTCAGATTTTACTCCTTACCTATCTTAGGTTGCTCCTCTCACCTTGTTCTTGTTTAAGATTTGTAAAGTTGTTTCCTCTCATCTTCTTTCAAAAGATAGTTGTTACCGTTTAAATTCGGTTTTGGGGATTCAATGAGTGTTCAAAATATGAAGTGTTGGCTGTCCTTTAATTTGATGAAGATTAGAAGCTTTAGGAGTAGGAAATTTCCGCTTGGAGCATAGATACAAAATCCGGACAGCAAGTACAAGTTTTGGGCAGCAAGCACCTAGTTCTTCGATAGGGCTAAAAATGAGAGGAGAATTCAACTAAAACTTGTGGGGTTTAAAAGGGTAAGATGTGATATTAGATAGCTAGTGTTTAACACACCCTAGATGCATGTGTTTGGAGTTTATTTCTTTGCTGGTAATATGGTTGTAATTGGGTTAGGGTAATATGTCATTTCCCTAGTCAATAGCTTGCCTTTTGCTACCTTTCGTCTCTAGTTTTCGGGTTTTTGTTGCTAACCCGTCTTGATGAAACAGGATGGTGGGCGAACAAGCGGCTGTGAGTCACTCGATGGTGGGATGAGGAGCTCCCACCTCCTCCGACCATGGTGAGGTTCTCGCTTCAGATTGAGCGGAATCGCATGGATCGAGCGAGGATCCTAGAGGCGATTGCTGGAACACCTCCAACTTATCCGGTGCCTCCGGATTAGGAGGGGTGGTGGCCACCATCGAGAGGGAGGACTCTCGAGTTCCTTCGCACCTGACCACCCGTCTCGCGGTCAGAGGACCCACTTGGCCAGATGATTGGTTGCGTCTTGTCGGCGAAGCTTCGATGTCGCTCGGTGCAGGGAGCAGAGAAGGCACTCTTTGCCTCCCATCATTTGGAGGGGCAGCACTCTCATGGTGGGAGAACTTCCTCGCCATGCGGCCCGAGGGCCGGGTACATCACTTGGTCGGAGTTTCCTTGCTTTCAATGAGCTCATGTTCATTGGAGTGATGAAGATTAAGAAGGAGTTCTCTGCGCTCAAGCAGGGGTGCAGATCTGTGACCGAGTACCTCCACGACTTCAACCACCTCTCTCGGTACGCCCCTGAGGATGTGCCCGCTGATGAGGCGAAACAGGAGAAGTTCATGGTTGGCTTGTCTAAGGAGCTTCAAGACAAGCTGTCTATTGTTGACTTCCCCGACTTCCAGTCGTTGGTCGACAAGGCTATTGTCGCCGAGCACAAGGCAAGGGCGCTTGGTGATTCTCGCAAGCGCAAGTGGGAGGCCCAAAAATCAGCAAGGGCCAATGCTCCTCGTTCTTATGGCGGGCAAGCCCCGGTGCATCACTCTCAGACTTCAGCACCACCGAGGGCACCGGCGTTTGTACCACGCCCACCGCAGGCCGTATCTCAACCACGTGCACCTGCGGGACAACAAGGAGGCTCCCGCAATCCGGCTGCCGATGTTACCTGCTTTTTCTGCAATAACAAGGGCATTATGCTAATCATTGCCCCAAGAAGGCTGGAGCGGCCCCTCGTCCTAATGGAGGGAGCGGGCAAGGAAAAGGCCATGATTAGAAGGTGAATCAGAAGGCCCAGAATGTGGGCAGCGGTCGAGTCAACCATATCTCGACCGAGGAAGCTCAGGAGGCACCCGACGTCGTGTTGGGTACGCTTCTTGTTAACTCTCAGCCTGCTACAGTTTTATTCGATTCCGGAGCTTCTCATTCATTTATATCAAAGTCTTTTGCTGCACTTAGTGATCTTTCAATTGTTCCTATGCATGTTCCTTTGATTATTCATTCTCCGGGGTCGATAATGAGAGCTGAATATGAATGTCGGGATGTTTCTATTGAGATTGGAGGAGTGCGATTTTTAGCAAACCTTATCCTCATCGATTCAGCGGGATTGGATGTGATACTTGGCATGGATTGACTGTCCCAACACTTGGGGCAAATTGATTGTGCCAGAAAATTCATCTCCCTCACAAGTCCATCCGGTGAGCAAGTTGGGATTTCACCGAAGCTGCAAGAACCACATCTTTATGCACTTAAAGCAAAGCCAACTATGGAGATTCATGAAGTCCCTCTGGTATGCGACTTTGTTGATGTTTTTCCCAAAGAACTGCCTGGCATGCCTCTAGTCCGTGATATTGAGTTTGTGATTGAGTTGCTACCCGGTACCGCCCCGATTTCCAAGAGGCCGTATCGGATGCCTCCAAATGAATTAGAGGAGTTGAAGAAGCAACTTGGTGAGCTTCAAGAGAAGGGTTTGATGTGACTCATCACCGTGGGGCTGTCTGTAATCTTTGTAAAAAGAAAGACAAGACTCTGCGTATGTCGTTGATTATCGTCCGTGAATCTTTGATGATGAAGAACAAGTACCCGTTGCCCCGGATTGACGACCTTTTCGATCAATTGACCGGCGCTTGGGTATTCTCCAAGATTGATTTGAGATTGGGCTACCATCAAGTCCGAATTAGGCCTGAAGACATTCCTAAGACGGCTTTCTCTACTCGCTATGGGTTATACGAGTGTACAGTCATGTCTTTTGGCTTGACGAATGCTCCTACTCTTTTCATGAATCTTATGAATATGGTATTCATGGAGTATTTGGACAAATTTGTGGTGGTCTTCATTGATGATATTCTCATCTACTCAAAGAATGATGAAGAGCATGCTGAACATCTGAAGCTAGTGTTGGGAAAACTTCGCGAACATCAACTCTATGCAAAGTTCAGCAAGTGCGAGTTTTGGTTGAAGGAAGTGGCGTTCTTAGGTCACATTCTTTCAGCGAAAGGCATCGCCGTTGATCCTAGCAAGGTCAGTGATGTGCTATCTTGGGGTCAACCCAAGTCAGTGACTGATGTGAGGAGTTTTCTCGGTTTAGCGGGATATTATCGTCGCTTTATTGAGAATTTCTCCAAGATTGCGAAGCCAATGACAGAATTGCTCAAGAAGGACAAGAAATATGTGTGGTCTGCTGATTGTGAGAAGCGTTTTCAAGAGCTCAAGAAGAGGTTGACCTCAGCTCCAGTTCTTGTTCTTCCCGACGTCCACCGACGCTTCGATATCTATTGCCATGCTTCTCGTCAAGGACTCGGTTGTGTTCTTATGCAAGAGGGCAAGGTAGTGGCTTATGCATCACGACAATTGAGGCCTCATGAACTCAATTATCCAACCCATGACTTGGAATTAGCTGCTGTGGTTCATGCACTGAAGATTTGACGACATTACCTCATCGGTAATCGTTGCGAAGTGTATTCGGATCACAAAAGTTTGAAGTACTTGTTCACCCAACCGGATCTGAACCTTAGGCAAAGAAGGTGGTTGGAATTGATCAAAGATTATGATATGGGTCTCCAATACCATCCGGACAAAGCTAATGTTGTGGCCGATGCTCTCAGTCGTAAGGTTTATTCCAATACCTTGATGATCAAGGAGCAGCAGCCCGCCCTTCATGAAGAATTTTAGCGGCTCAACTTGGAAGTGGTTGAGCATGGTTTCCTCGCTGCCTTGGTTGTGCAACCAACTTTAGAAGATCAGATTAAGGCTGCACAACAAACAGATGATGGTGTGAATCAGATCAAGCAGAATATCAAGAATGGAACAGCCAAGTGCTTCTCAGAAGATGACAATGGTGTTGTATGGTTCGGAAAGTGCCTTGTTGTTTCGAAGGTCATGGAATTGCGGAATGTCATCCTCCGCGAGGCCCATGATTCTCTGTTGTCCATTCATCCCAGGGCCACAAAAATGTATCAAGATCTCCGTCAGAAGTTCTGGTGGACCCGAATGAAGCGGGAAATTGCAAAGTTTGTTGCCGAGTGCGACGTGTGTCGTCGTGTGAAGGCCGAGCATCAACGTCCAGCGGGTTTGCTACAACCTTTGTCTGTACCTGAATGGAAGTGGGATTCTATCGGCATGGACTTCATCACTGGTCTACCCCGTACCTCAAAAGGGAAAGATGCCATCTGGGTTGTTATTGATCGACTGACTAAGGTGGCACACTTCCTCCCCGTCAAGGCTGATCTTCGTGTTGGTCTTTTGGCGAATCTCTACATTGCCCGCATTGTGAGTTTGCATGGTGTGCCCAAGACAATTGTTTCGGACCGTAGATCACTCTTTACCTCCTGGTTTTGGCATAGTTTGCAAGAAGCTATGGGGACTCGTCTTTCTTTCAGCACAGCGTATCATCCTCAAACTGATGGTCAAACTGAAAGGGTCAATCAAGTATTGGAAGACATGCTCCGTGCTTGTGTTCTCTCCCATGGGAAGAATTGGGAGAAGTGCTTGTCGTTCGCAGAATTCTCTTACAACAACAGCTTTCAAGCTAGTCTTGGCATGGAACCATTTGAGGCATTATATGGGAGGAAATGCAGAACTCCATTGAATTGGTCAGAAATAGGTGAAAGACCATTCTTCGGCCCAGACTCGATCAATGAGGCCGAAAGTCAAGTTCGGTTGATTCGAGATCGGTTGCGCACGGCTCAATCAAGGCAAAAGAGCTATGCGGATCGTCGTCGTCGCGAGTTGAGCTTTGAGCCTAATGACTTTGTTTATCTCAAAGTCTCTTCTCTGGAGGGTCATAAGCGATTTGGCGTCAAAGGCAAGCTAGCTCCTCGATATGTTAGACCTTACCGCATCATTGAGAAGAAGGGAGCGGTTGCCTACAAGTTGGAATTGCCCGTTGCACTTGAGGGTGTGCACGATGTCTTTCACGTGTCCCAATTGAAGAAGTGCCTTCGCGTTCCAACCGAGGAAGCTCCCTTGGAGAGTCTTGATGTACAAGAAGACTTGACCTACAAAGAGCGTCCTCTTCGCATCCTTGAGGAAGCTGAACGAAGAACAAGGAATCGTGCCATCAAGTTCCTTAAAGTTCAGTGGACAAATCACACCGAGGATGAAGCAACTTGGGAAAGGGAGGATCGCAAATGATTCTTATTAATAACTGTCTGTGATAGGCATATATCACAAACGGTTCATTAATACAACCGTCTGTGAACTATCACCGACGGTTCTATTCAATATCCGTCTGTGATAATCTCCTGTACCACAGACGGTTGTCAATACAGACCGTCTGTGAACTATCACTGACAGTTGTATTGAAAAACCGTCGGTGATAGTTGCATATCACAGACGGTTCATAATAAGAACCGTCTGTGATATCCTCGTGCTATAAATTCCTGGACCAGACCCCCTGCCCATTCCCATTTGAGCCGCCACCCAGGTGTTTGCCCACTACGCCGCCGACAGAGAGGGAAGGGAGGAGAAGGAGAGGAGAAGGGGAGGAGAAGGAGAGGATTCTCGAGAGGTTTGGTATTTTCGTGGTAACAATCTATAACCCTTTAGAGCATTTGCAATGTACGTGCTTGATTAGCGGTTCAAATGGCTAGATTTAATGCTACGAACCGATTCCACACGTTGGAAGCTGCCGATTCCGAAGCAAAACTCTAGGAACCGATGCAAACTTTGCATCCGGATGCAAGTGAATAGAATAATATTTTTCATCGAATTGGTTAGCATATGCATTAAGTTCTGTGAGGGAGAAGGAAATGGAGAGAGAGAGCGGTTGAGAGAGATTTTATTTCTTTTCTGATTTTTTTTAATAAGATGTCGGTCCCACTTAAGAGTAAGAATCGGATCAATACATTGGGGGGGATGAGTAGTTCTTTGAATGCTTACGTGGCATCTCTTTGAATCGGCATCGGTTCAATACACTGGAGATGCTCTTATGTTGCTATAAATTAATCGCTAATCAATTTAAGTATGTTTGGTAAATAGGTAGCCCATTGCGCCGCCGACAGAGAGGGAAGGAAGGAGAAGGGGAGGAGGAAGGGAGGAGAAGGAGAGGATTCTCAAGAGATATTTGGTATTTTCTTCGTGAGCTCCGAGGGTAACGATCGATAACCCTTTATGTTTGCTATAAATTAATCGCTAATCAATTTAAGTATGTTTGGTAAATAGGAAGAGTACGTACTTGTGGTTTATTAATCTAATTTGACACTAATTTGTTACATGCGTAGTGTAGATGGACCGAAACTAGATGTACGGTGTGAACCGTGTGAGTCAAGAATACATTAATGGCGTGGTTGCTTTTAGAAGAGCCGTCGAGCAAGATATGTTGAAGAAGGGGATAAATTTTATGTACTGTCTATACATTGATTGCGGTAATCAGAAGATGTTTAACAACCCGGCACAGATGAAAGCGCACTTGATTCGAAGGGGTTTCAAAAAAGGGTATACATGTTAGACTAGTCACGGTGAAGAAGCGATTATCTGGGAAGTTAATAATGGCGACATCGTAGAAGTCAACGATATCGGATGTGGATTGTGCTTTTGATGAGGATAGGTCACACGTTGACAATCTGGATCAGATGCTATGCGATGCAGAAGAGAACTATAGTGAGAGAGAGTTTTGTAAATTCGAGGGCTTAATGGAGGACTTGGTGAGACCTTTGTTCCCTGGTTGCAAGCCGAAATACACAAGGTTGTCAACCGTGATTGAACTACTTAAATTGAAGGCAAGCAATGGTTGGTCTGATAAGAGTTTCATGGCGTTGTTAGGGCTCCTAGCGGACATCCTTCTGGAGGGAAACGTGTTGCCCAGCACCACCTACCAAGCAAAGAAGGTTCTTTGTCCATTGGGAATGGAAGTAGAAAGAATACATGCATGTCCGAACGATTGTATCCTCTACCGTAAAGAGTATGCAGACATATGTATGTCCCGTGTGCAAAGCATCCCGATGCAAGCATCAGAATACTGCTAAGGTGAAGCAAGGACCTTCTACTAAGATGTTGTGGTATCTGCCTGTGATCCCATGTTTGAAGCGTTTATTTGCGAACCCAAAGGAGGCAAGATTGCTGCGTTGGCACTTTCGGAGGCGTAAGAAAGATGGAAAGCTAAGACACCTGCTGAATCGCCCGGTGGAGAAACTTCGATCGGAGCTTGAAGAGTTCGGTCTTGACCGAGGAACATAAGGTTAGGGTTGAGTACAGATGGAATGAATCCTTTCGGTAACATGAGCACCGACATAGCACCTTTTGGCCCATGAATCTACGTATGTACAACCTTCCTCTTTGGTACGTGTATAAAGCGGAAGTACATTTTGATGTCACTACTTATCCAAGAAATTTGAAGCAACACAGGAATGATGTTGATGTGTACCTAGCACCATTGTTGGAAGATCTTGTGACACTGTGGAACGAAGCGGTACATGTATGGGATGCGTACAAACGAGAGAACTTCACTTTACGCACCATGTTGTTCTGCACCATCAATGATTTTCCTGCCATTGGTAACCTGTTGGGCTTCAGTACAAAAAGAGCCAAAGCCTGTCCGCACGGCTTAGATGCTACGGAGAGTGTATGGCTGAACAACTCGCGTAAAACTATGTATATGCGTCACCGTAGGTTCCTTCCCAGGAGTCACCCATACCGAAAGATGAAGAAACAATTCGACGGCAAGAAGGAGGACGGTTCAGCTCCAAGAGCTTTTAGAGGGAAAGAGGTCTATGATATGGTTAAGGATATCGATGTTGTGCTTGGGAAGGGACGTAAATTAAGAACCCGTCAGAAGAACATCTGGAAGAAGCGGTCAATTTTTTGGGACTTGCCTTATTGGGATTACTTAGAAGTTCGCCACTACATCGACGTCATGCACGTGGAGAAAAATGTATGTGATAGCTTGATTGGTCTCTTACTGAACAGTAGTGGCAAAACAAAGGATGATGTTAACGCACGACGTGACTTGGTTGATATGAACATAAGGACCGAGTTAGCACCGAAAGAGACCGATACAGGACGAACGTACCTTCCCCTAGCTTGCTAAACTATGTCCAAGGCTGAGAGAAATGAACTATGTCGGATCTTGCATAGTGTGAAAGTCCTGTCTGGTTACTCCGTTAACATTAAGAAACTTGTTTCTATGCATGATTTAAAATTAATTGGTATGAAGTCTCATGATTGTCATATGCTGATGACGCAAATGTTTCCTGTTGCAATTAGGAGTATCTTACCGAACAAAGTCCGAGTGGCAATCTTGAGGCTATGTTATTTCTTCAACTCAATTGCTCAGAAGGTCATCGATCCCCAAGGACTAGATGCTTTGCAGGCCGAGGTGGTGACGACTCTATGTCATCTTGAGATGTATTTCCCTCCGTCATTTTTTGATATCATGGTCCATCTCATTGTTCACCTTGTGAAAGAGATAAAGATATGCGGACCCGTGTTCCCACGTCACATGTACCCGTTCGAGAGGTACATGGGAATTCTCAAGTCCTACGTACGAAATCGATCTCGACCGGAGGGCGGCATCATCGAAGGTTATGCAACCAAAGAGGTCATTGAGTTTTGCGTCGACTACATGGCTCAGGTGGAACCGATAGGTGTGCCTCTATCTCGTCATGAGGGGAGATTGGATTGTATCGGGACCATCGGAAGGAAATCAATCACTCCCGATCTGGATACGTATGCTCAAGCCCATTTCACAGTCTTACAACACATGACCCAAGTGTCTCTGTACATCAACGAGCACAAAGACATGGTACGTCAACAGAATCCAGACCGGTCAGAGGTTTGGATCACGAGAGAGCATAACCATCGGTTCAACGAATTGTTAAAGGTGCGAATCACTGGGATGTCATCAAGTGATGATACGCTGCTATGGTTGGCAAAAAGGCCACAATTTACAATTGTCACATGGCAAGGATACGACATAAATGGGTACACATTTTATACAACAGCTCAGGATAGAAAGAGCATAATCTAGAACAACGGTGTCCGCATAGAACCCAGTGAGGAAGCTCGCTATATGCCTCCTTTCGGAGACGGCATCAGGCTCGACGAAGAACCCAGTGAGGAAGCTAGCTATATGCGCGTCGATCATCATGAAGGGCTATATTTTATTTAAGAATTTACTCCATTGTAATTAATTTATTCCATAACATGAGACATGTCAATGTGGACTTGCCATATGTTATGGACTTGTAATCTCTTATATATTTTGATGTCAACATGGAATTGTCATCTCTGATTTTGATGTCAATGTGGACTTCATTGTAATGTGGAATGATAATATTATGCGCTTATAATAAACAGACGATAAAAAGACCATATCCTTTTTACATCACAGATGATAAAAAAAGGATTAGCGATCCTATCTTAGCCTTCAAATCTTCATAAGCTTTCTAAATGCCTTGGTGTTGGCGGGATCGTATTGTCGAGATCAAACACCTCCACCTATGACCTTGCACGCTCGATTTGCGCTTGTAGCCGTTTGGGCTCCGCAACCAAACCCCATATAGCCCAAAGGCCATCAGCCTTGGTCTCCTCCGTCTCGGCGAGGTCGACCCGCTCTGCTACAATTTAGATGCCGTCCTCGACTCTCTGGGCTGCATCCTCGGTGCGGACCAAGTAGTTCCATAGGATGATCTCCACGATGAGGTTTACTCGCTGGATGCCACGAACCCTTGCATTGGTCCGTCTAAGGAGGAGCTCCAGTCGACAGATGATGGCCGCTATGGTCTCTGGTAGATCGGAGGGCCTACAACGGATGACATTGCGAACGAAAGGCTTATCTGCAGCTTGGGTCAGGTTGCGACCAGAGAGATACGAATAAAGAAGCACAATGTAGGCCAATACAGCTGGCACAAGAGGGGAAGCCATTTGGAGTTTGTGGAGAAAGGGGATCAAGGAGGTTGTGTGAAATCCATTGTAGAAGAGGATATCTATTTATAGAACAAGTACTAAAGCCGGAGCGGGAGACGAAGAGATATTTGGGAGCTGTAGCGACCTTGGAAAATGAAGAGACGAAGCCGTGCGATCGTGAGACGAAGAGACACACGCGGGAAAATGAAGAGACTTGTTCATTTGTCACTGGGATGACAAGTTATCACAGACGGTTCTATTATGGAACAGTCTGTGATAAGGAATCACAGACAGTTCTAATCAGGAACCGTCTGTGATATTTTTATCACAGACGGTTCTATTAAATAACCGTCTGTGATACGTTCCATATCACAGACGGTTATTTAATAGAACCATCTGTGATAAAAATATCACAAACGGTTCATAAATAGAACCGTCTGTGATTTATTTTCACAAACGGTTCCATAATAGAGCCGTCTGTGATAGGCCTTATAACCCTAGGACTCACCCATTCATCTCCCCAGTGTCGCCCATTCATCTCCGCAGTCCTTCGCCTGCTCAGCTCTTGCGCGCTCCTTCGCCTCCTCTAGGGTTCGCCCGTTCACCTCCCTGTAAGCCTCAACGCCGCCGCCCCCAACAACGCTGATGCTACCACCGCCTCAATGCGTGGCCTCCTCCCCGTGTCGGCATCCTCCCTCTGCACCGGCCTCCTCTAGGGCTTGCCCATTCACTCCTCTTAATCCCCGGCCAACACCGATGCCTCCGACCTCGGCACCGCCACCCCCGACATCGACGACGCCGTCGTCCTCGACGCACGACCTCCTCCTCATGTGCCCTCGTCGTCGGATTTCCCCTCCAGCAGCCTCACTCTCCCCTCATCGCTTCTTCCCTCGAAGCTGTGGAGGTAAGAGGCTAAGAGGTCGGTGCCACCCTTCCACCCTCCTCCCTCATCCCCTTTTTATTTGTAATGTGTAGATGCACGTGGATTTGCTAATTAGATGAAAATGTGTAGGATAATATGTAGTATTTTGGTTGTGATTTGTTAGGATTCGGTTATATTTTGGATTTGCACAGATATGAAATTCTTTGTATGGAATGCATGAGTATGTGTAGGACTCGGTGCTATTGTCATTAATGCCAGATGGTTCTTGAACATTTTTTTTCATTGCCTATCCCCGAATTTGACTGATGGTTCATGCATATATATGGAATTATTCGTAGTTGGAATGGCAATGTTCTGATGAATCTATGTTAGGTCAGTAATCCTCCACTGTGAATATAGTATGGCTATGATTACTTGTTTTGATGTTTTCTATGCAAAGTAATTATATGATCTTTACAGAAATATTCAATTGGAATAACAATTACATTCAGATTTTATAATTGATCATACATGTCATTCTCCTATTTCAGTTTGGACTAAGATATTCCTTGTTCTACATGGCAAATTGGTTAGCTGAGAATTGAGTGAATATCCGAAGTTGGAAATATTAGCATTTCAATCAATTTAAATGACTTGACTGATTTACATTTGATTATGTTAATTTGATCCTCCCTCGTGCCTTGTCTGTTGATCTTCTCGGTAGTTTTGAGTACCATCGCCGTTGTGAGTATTTCAACATATCGTGCATTGTCTCTTTGCATATACATATACATACATACATACATACATACATATATATATATATATATGAAAATGGTATATATATACACACACACACACACACATATATATATATATATATATATATATATATATATATATATATATATATGTATATATATATATATATATATGTGTGTGTGTGTGTGTGTGTGTGTGTGTGTGTGTGATGTGCTAGTTGAAATATGTGATCTGTGATTGGTGGGTTTTTGATCGCTTTTGATGAATTGTCATAGAAAATAAAATTGAATGTGAATTAGTATATAGATTAAGCCTTGAGTTGTAGATTGTCTAGTGATTCCTATAACTTTGAGCAATTCATTTCAACTGTTATACCCTCTTGTTCTGTAGCTCTATCATTCAATTCTTCTTCTTCATTACGTATCTTTTCGATTGCCTTCTTTACATTATCCGTGTATTTGGTAAGTCTCTGGATTGTCTAGTGCATCGACGAATATTGTTGATCTGTACTCCTGTGGTCAAGCATAGGTTAAGTTGAGTAAATTTGCTTGAATCTGGTTGATTCGAATAGAAAGTTGTAAATTGAACTCAAGGCCTTATCTATAAATTGTCATATTCAATTGATGATTACATTGGACATAAGTGCTGTGATGGCCAAGGTTAAACCTTGTGCAACTAGCTTTCTGAGAGCAATAATCATACAATCAAATCTTAGCTTTATGCTGATTTTAAGTGTACACTTATTGTGTTTGATGAGCATATTGTTCCTTTTAAATGACTTGATTGATTTTCTTGCTGGAATTAATTATGATTATTTGCTAATATTGCACATGTTGAGCATATTATTCATTTTAAATGACATGGAGATACTTCATATGTATATGTTAATTTGGGACACTTGCAATCCATTTTATTGCATATGTAACTTATATAGATAGCAAGTAAGCAAGATGGCGAGAGGCACCGTCTTGGCTTGCCAATCACCGCCGCCCAGATGGCGAGGCGCCGTCTTCACCACATCCACCGATGCCGCCTAATGCGTCTGGATTTTCGTCGGCGATAATGATACGAAAGAGATGGCGAGGAAAATCGAAAATGCACGTGGGTCGTTGATCATCACGGAGGTCAGTGACTTTGGGGTCCCTCTGCATCCCAAGAGATCAGCGGTGAGATTCTGAACCATCTGCGGGATACTTGCAAGGGAATTGGTCCCCATCACCACACCAAGCTGGAAGTCTCTGACAAAAGAATAGAGAGGCACGCTGTGGACAGAAATTTCAAGCAAGTTCACTATCTCAGAAGCAGACATGGCACGTGTGGAACGGACGGCGTTGCTCTCGATGGATAAATCATACAGGACCTTCAAGAGCATTCTTGTCACGAAGTATGTGAACACGAGTGAGATGCCCTTCGCGAAGTATAGATTCTTGACGCAGGAAACATGGGACGCCTTTGTGGCTATGAAGACGACGGCCAAATTTAAGGAGCAAAGTGTGGCGCACAAAGCTCTCCAGACACGAAACACTCACCCGCACAGACTCGGCACCACTGGGCGGTGGAGGAGGATAACGCAACCGGGCCATTTCCTAATATCATAGACCTGCGTCCCTAAGCTGGTTAAAAGCAAGGGCAAAAGTCTCGTCTTCGGGCAGTATCTCTTTCACGAACCCGGCAGACCAGGAAGTGTCCCAATGTGTGGTAAATATGTCGAACTACCTAGTTGTTAATAAGTCCATAACTTCATAGCATCTATAATAACATGATGCCTCTTGCAGCGTGAATTGACTGCCCAAACGTCCCAATGCTCCTTCCAAGCAGACAGGGAGAATGATATACTATCTACAGCCTTGGGAAACAAGGAGCACCCGGGTCGCATGCGAGGCCTTGGGGTTCACGTACCTTGGAGTCATGGATTAGATGACTCTTGCGTATAGGAGTAGGAAGAGATCCAAGGCGGCGCGAGGACGGTTGGTACAGATGATTACTGAAAAATTTGAAGGAAAGCTAGCAGCATTGTAGGATCAAATGAATCAACTCCTGAGCTAGTCGCAAGCCACCCCTGTTAATTTGGGAGCGATCTGCGCGACATCGAGTAACATCGCGTCCGCATAATTACGAACATGACGATGTCCAATTCGATAAGCGACATCAAGGTAATGTACAGTTATGGAATGCACCAAAGATAGACCTATAGGACGCCTTAGCTAATTGTGTATCATTTTGTAGGGGCCGACGCCCTGCAAGCTCCAAGTGAGGATGGTTGAGTCCATTTCTATTGAGGTTGGGCGGGGGATGGTGTACCCAAACCGAAAAGGCGGTCTGACGGTACCCGGTGGCACGAGGGTTACGCCGAGGTCAGTGGATATGGTACATGACAATTTCATGGCCATCCCACTGGAGATTCGCCCGAACGAAGACATCAGAACACTAGGGCATGCCATGCACACTTTTATCCAGTGACTCAAAAAGGACATCACCCTAGACCCAACAGTGTCGTGAACTCGACATGACCATTCCTCTCCAATAGGACCCTCGATAACTCCACCTCACATTTCGCCTCAGAAGGCCACCTCATCGGTTCTCGTGGAGAAGACGCCAAAGGAACAAGAAAAGCATGCCGCCGTATCGGTTCTCGAGTCATCTCGTAGGAAGACGTTGCCAGTCATGAAGGCCAAATCGAAATCAATGAACATTAAGGCGCCTCCCAAGTCCGGGAAGCCCGGGACGTCTGGGAATTACTCCATCGGGAAACCGTTGTGCTCCGACACAGTATTACTCCGCGCTGGATATGCTTGTCAGGCTTTGCATGCCTGGTACATGCAGAAGACCAAAAAGAAGGGGTGCGATATTGGAATCACCGTCGCATACAAGGATGAGCATTTCTTCAACGGGGTGGGCAACTTTGTCGTGGGCTTCAATGACTTATATGACTTATTCAACCTCATTGGCCTCGACGCCTCGCTTCTACGATGTTGAACACTGTAAGTGTGTACAATCAAGTTCTACATTCACGTAATACCGATAAATATCATAATTCATTGCTTTTGTATAAATACATGATGAAAAAGGCCTGGGCATGGCGAGAACCGGTGGGTTTCCTCGACCCACATGTGGTATCTATGCAAACCATCCAGATAGACTCGTCCTTCGTCGAGGAATACATAACGACAACATTGCTTCATCAGCAGAAGAAGAAGTACATAGTGGTGCCCTACAACGAGGGGTAAGTGTCACTACTTGCTATACAAATTTTATTTGTACTTTATACGCAGCACGAACTTAGGTTTAATGACTATGGCGACATACATGAATAGGTACCATTGGATCCTTTTAGTCATTATACCAAAGAGGAACCATGTGATATGCCTTGATTCCCTAGTCCGCAACAACCACGACTTCAGCGTTCTGCAAGGAATACTCGAGAGGTATGCTCATTTCCTCCATACATAACTCTATTGTAGTCTTCATTCGTTTGAAATGGTTGAGGATAACTTTTTAGAATCATGTAGGTCATTTATCGACTATGTTGCCAACGGAGGATTATACAATGGATCGAGCGCCGAAATAACACACAGGACGCAATTTCCGGTACGCGCTACAATACAATAATCCTATATCATACTTCGTAATAACGCATCTCGAATTGACTATACCTACATATGTAATTCTATTTTTGCAGTGTCGCCAGCAAAAAAATGATGAGCTATATGCAATCTACATTTGCCATCATATGCAGCAAATCATTAGTGCTACGAAGAAGGATCCCGAGGTTTGTTGATCTCGAAATAATTATTTCCTAATTATAAATTTAAATATGTATGCTTACCATTTTACTCTTGCTAGCGACAGGACTTGATAATAGAATTAGATGGACTCTTTGCGGATGAGATCAAGGACATTCAAGAGAAGCTCTACGCCTTTATCATATCAGATATCGTTAAGGACAAGGGGGAATTTCACTCTGTCGCCGACCCAGAGTTTCACCCCGCCGACACTTCTTAACCACCTACAAACAATTGACTCAATTGTAATCCAATTGTAACTATAGCGACAATATTTGAACAAATTCGATCTTTTGTAATTTATTTTGAGTAATGATCACTTCGAGTTGTCAAAAATTTGATTATCTGTGATGTATCTATTTGTCTGCATGCTTGTTTTCAGAGGACATGGCTAGCAATTCCTGAGGCTAGCCAAAAATGAGAAAAAAATGTAGTTAGGATAATGAACTATCACGAGCGGTTTTTGTGCTAAAAGCTATGCATGAAGGCTAATATCGAGAGCGGTTCTATGGACAAACCATCTCTGGCGTAATATCATAAGCGGTTACGTATGCGCGCGCGTGCGTGATACGCAAATTTCACAGACGGTTCTATCTACGAACCGTCCGTGATATTCACCGTCGGTGAAATTTGCGTATCACAGACGGTTCGTACATATAACCGTCTGTGATATTACGCCTTCAAAGACGGTTTGTCCATGGAACCGTCTCTGATACTAGTCTTCATAGACGGTTTTAGCATAATGTGCTAAAACCGTCTGTGATATTCGTATCCTGAGCGGTTCGGTGCACCGTCTGTGATAACGCTATTATCAGAGCGAACATTTATAGATGGTTGGAAGCGAAATGCGTGATGATGGTTCGAACCAAATGCGTGATGAGGTGATCCGTAGTAGTGGCATCAAGTTAGATAACATGTTCCAGTCCAAAGGTGGCGACATTGCCCGTGTAGAGCACAGTCGTTGCGGTTATAATCTTTTGGAAGTCGAATACGTATACTCTAGTATCTCTTTTGCGCATCTAGTTACTCGGTAGATCCCTATCTACTTAGATTTCATTCTGTGTAACCCGAAAAGGAATTATCCATATCTGTGGCAGAGTTGATGTATTACATTATATTTCGAACATTATGTCAATATTGTTGTCGAATTTATATATGTAATGATTTGTGCCTAATTGGTGGTATTTTTCTTGCTGTGGAATGTATACCCTGTTTGATTGCTGAGTTTC
The DNA here is from genome assembly GCA_036346405.1 of Phyllostachys edulis. Taxonomy (NCBI): domain Eukaryota; kingdom Viridiplantae; phylum Streptophyta; class Magnoliopsida; order Poales; family Poaceae; genus Phyllostachys; species Phyllostachys edulis. The sequence goes on along the minus strand of CM070547.1, from coordinate 54,356,806 downwards.
CTGTCAGTTTAAAATGAAATGCATTGTACGTACAAATTTGATGCATATATTGTTCAGGTATTTCCCGAGTGCCTTTAGTTGCCAAACACTCGGGAAAATCACAAATCTACATGTGTGCTAGGCCGTCACGTGCCTAGATTTCCCAAGTGTAAATCTGAAAAATACACTCGGGACAATTTCCTACTTTCCCGAGTGTAATATAGAACACTCAGGAAAGTTATGTTTCCCGAGTGTGAATCTCAAAACACTCGGGAAACCAGTTTAATTCCCGACTAAACTATCTCGAGTGGTTTTTCCCGACGGTCGACCTTTGGGAACTATGTTTCCGAGTGTTTTGGGGACTTTTTCGAGTGTTTTGGGCACTCGGAAAAATATATATGGATTCCTGGTAGTGAATTAGCTGACATTCCATCCGCGATGGGCGGAGCCCGCTTGATCGCAAGAAGATGGTGTTTTCATTGTCGTATTATGATCTGCCACATTTGGTCCATTCCCAGAGTTTCCATGTTGTTCGAGGACGAAACCATGGGTCAACAGGATTGAAAAGAAATCACTTTTGCACCTAGGCCAATTATCATTAGGAAAAGATTCACTTTTCACACGATAAATCAATCTCTCCTTTCTCTTTTATACGTCGTTTTATGTAACACCCTGATTTTTCAGAGCCTTTTTGAAAAAAATTCAAAATAAAAAGAACCATTTTGTTTTGATGAGAATTCAAAGCTTAACTTGAAATTTCAGAATGGATTTAAATAGACTAACTCAAACTTCAACTAAAATTTTCTTGATGATTTGTTGAGTTGTTGGAGTTTTGAGGATCTTCCCTTTTCTATCCATCTTTTGCCCATCTCTGAACCAGACCTCCCTTCGTCTGGAATCTAATGGTCCAGACCTCCCCTTCGTTTGAATCCAAGGGTCCAGAGCTCCTTTGTTTTGTCCTCCTCTGGTCCAGACCTCTTTGGGTCTAGACCTCCCAAGTGCTTGGACCTCCCTGGGTCCAATTCTCCCCTTTGGGTCTTCTCTGGCTTAAAACCTTCCTAGGCCTACGCCACCCTCATGTTCATCTGAGTTCCTTTGAAACCCTGTTGAAGCTTTTCGTGTTTACTTGGACTTCCCTCCGTTGCTTGTATCCTTGAAACCCTCTCTAGAGGTTCTCTTCGGCACCAACCCGGTAGTACCGTCCGCACCTTGCGGTGCTACCGCTTCTTAGGACCTCTCCTTACCTTTATTGGACCTCCCCATGTCCTACAAGACCTCCTCATGTCCTCTAGGACCTCCCATTACCATTATTGGACCTCCCCGTGTCCTACAAGACCTCCCCATGTCCTCTAGGACCTCCCCTTATGTTGGGACCCAAAAATACAATTCTGGACCCTCTGTGTTTAATGCACTAGTCCAAGATCACGCTGGTGCACACAATATCAACAAAGATGGATATCGATCCACACAAGCGAATAGTAACATAAACGAATAATTTGATTAATAAATAATGGTTTGACCTTACGATCGAGTTTACAATTATTAAGCCACGCAGGGCTAACAGAGAAATAAAGCAGCGGAAATAGAAGCGGCAGCGGCATCCCATCGATTCACCACAGGCAACTGACTGGGATCTAGACCCCACGACCAGGCACCTTCGATAAACTCCCCCTCGAATGCTGGCGAAGACTCCTCCTCTTCTGCTTGATTTAGTTTAAAGCAAGCGTGAGTACACACCGTACTTGCAAGTCACACAATAGAAATGCAATTATACATGCAGGCTTATTACAAGGGAATGGCATTTGTGGTTCTTTTGCAGAAATGCAACATTTGCAGTTGAATACAAATAATAGATTGAAAGCAAGTAAAACAAATAGTCGATAATAATTTAACAGTTTGATTTCACAAAGACACACACAGCCTAAACAGATTATTCACATAGCCATATGATTTAGATCACACAGCCCCCTTCCCACACAGTTTATGAAGATCTACCCCTCGTGTGAAATCCCCAAGCATTGTCCACGAGCGAGGACGCGGCTATTTGAATAGATTGTTTACACTCTGCAGAGTTTGTACACTTTACCCATAAGATACAACCAGTGTTGCAAGCACTAATCGTAACAAAGCATTTCAGAAACTTCATCTTAACATTGATTTTCCCGATGTGCTTACGTCATACCAAACCATGCACAGTGTATGGTACAACACACACCGTTGGACAGGGAAGCAGCGAACCGTCCCGCGATGCGACTACATGGTAGCACACACCTCCACCCTTTTCACATAGCCTAACCTACTGCCTGAGCAATCAATGCCAAGAATTCGTATCTTACTATGCTAGGCCCGTCCCATAACAGGCATGTAGTCGTATGGAAGGGCTCAGTTCAATGGCGCACAAAGTTCAGTCCTTAAATGACCGAGGCAAGACCTCCAAATTCTAACTAAGGCACACAGATTAATTTGACACACAGATTCATATTCCCATATCACATAGCCACCATGTCACACAGTTCCCACCACTTGCCTCAGTCCAAACCTTTTTCCACCCGGTTGATTTAAGTGCAACACATGCCACAAAGACACATAGTACACACAAATTATTACAAAGTTACATAGTCACTTAGTCAAGTTGATAATTGCAACTTTACATGAATAAATGATTCGTGGCATGGCTAAGCAACCTAATCGCATCTAACCAACCCACGTTGGTGCTACAATATTACCAACTAAATATCAACTAGGGTGACCAAGGATCAAGGCATAACAATTATACAAGGAAGACATAACAGATTGGATTTAATAGCTAATCCCAAAAGTATTTAAATAATTACTTGAAATAAAATGCAATACTTTGAAATAAAATAACATTTAGAAAACTGGGATTCAATCATGGTCAAAGCATGACCTGCCTTGGAACAGGTCTAGAAATTGATCTTGGTCTTGTGGTACTCCTTCTTCAAATCTTCCAGAAGTGTCAAAATCTACTCGCAAACGAAGCAAACAAACAAACTAAATAAATAACAGAGGCAAAACAACTCCAAAAAAATAGATAAAAATCTCCATTAAACAGATCTTGAATTTATAGGAATTTAGAAATTTGAATGGACTAATTTGGAGTTCGGATGCAAAAGTTATGGGCTTTGGAAGTTTGAATCTAAAGAAAAACCCTAAAATTGGAATTATACGAATTTCCCGAATTATTTCTCAATAGAAAAATCGGAATATTGCGCACTGCTGACGTCAGCGAAGGATTTTTGGGAAAAAGATAAATAAAAAAGAAAATCTAATGTGTGGGACCCACACGTCAGTGACATAGCTCACGGTAGACCAGGTCTACCGAGCCTCTAGATCTAGATTGGGGCTGGCGTGGCGCACACGCGCACGCATGGCACTGACGCGGTGCCACCTAGGATGACACGTGCGCACGGTGCTGAGGTAGCAGCTGACGCGGCGAGGCCATGTCGGCGAGGACGACAACGGCAACGGTGGTGGCACTAGACCCGATGGTCGCCGGCGAACGGCGGCGAAACGACGACGGTGGGTGGCACGGGTGGGTAGCTGGCACTATTGCGAACCTCTGGGTGCAACTCCAAGTGCAACTCCAGGTGGTCGAGGATGTCAGAGATGGCCGGCGGCGAGGTTGAAGCGGCGGCGAGGTTCGGTTGTTGCCGGACGAAACTCGGTCTTTGCTCGGCGACGCCGAAGGGTTCTGGAGGTAGAGGCGGCGACGGTGAACTCAGCGGGGTGCCCCACGACAACGCGGCGGCGATGATGGCGGCACAATTTGACGGCGACGAAATGCGGCCTAAAACCCTAGATGGGGAAATGCGGCGGCGCAAGGGCTCGGGAGGGGCAATTGGTTTCGGGGTTTTGGAAAGGGTGCTACGGCTATCCTCGGGGACCTATTTATAGGCGCAGGGCGGCCTCGAGGTGACGTGCCGGCGGCGGAGATCAAAACCGCCCGAAACGAGCGCACGGGGAAAACGGGATAGAGATGAATTCGAATTTCAAATTCGTTTGAAACGAGTGCGGGGAGGATAGGGCTTCTAGATGGCATCGTCCGCACGAAGAATCGGGGCCATTTCCCCTTTTGTCGGACGAGCTCGTGAAGGAGTCCATGGCGGGCGCGAGCGAGACTTCGCGGAGAAGAACGCGGTGAAGACAACGACCTCGGCCCCACTGCCGCCCGAATCGAGAGCAAGACGTGAGCGTGCCAGACTGATCCGATCGTCCAAAACTAATCGGACGGCCACAGATGAATGGAGGGTTGGGCTGCACGAGGGAAGCGGGCCGAGATGGAGAGGAGATGGGCCAAAGCAAGAGGGTTTCAGCCCAAAGCTATTTAGGAGATTTTAATTAGCTTTTCTATTTTAGAAAATACCAGAAATTCCAAATGGCAATAGAAATTAGCAAATGAACTTGGAAAAATTCTATAAAAATCTAGAAAATATATCCAAGCACATAGATTCCAAATAAAATAGTTTTGACCATTGTTCATGTTGACTTTAGTCATATTAAATTGTTTTGTTACTCAAGGTCCATATTAAGCTTTTGAATTAAATTAAAATAAATCCAAATGGTGAATTTTCTCACTACAACTATTTAAAGAATTTTTTTAAAGCTCAGAAAATTGGGATGTTGCGCCTTACCTGTATTGGACCTCCCCGTGCCCTTCAGGACCTCCCCAGGTCCTCCAGGACCTCTTCCTTGTCTTTTTGCACCTTCATCACTGGTGTACCGTCCGATTTGCATTGGACGGTTTGATCTTGGTGAGACGTTCGGATGGTCCAAACGTCCCACCGTCTCTGAGCCCTTAGATCTTTGCTAGACGGTCCGAACGTCCCAACCATTTTGGACCGCCCGATCCAATTCAAGGGCTGAGATCTAGTGCTAGCTCTGGTGGTCCGAATGGCCCAATTACTTTGGACGGTTCGATTGGAATCTAATGGCTCCCGCTTCCTGTCTCGCTATCGCCCTCCCTCCTTGTAGATTTGGCCGTTAAGACCTCCCCCTTGAAGATCTTAACCGTCCAGACCTCCCTCCTTATAGATCTGGCTGTTAAGACCTCCCCCTTGGAGATCTTAACCGTCCAGACCTCCCTCCTTGTAGATCTGGCCGTTAAGACCTCCCCCTTGGAGATCTTAACCGTCCAGACCTCCCTCCTTGTCGATCTGGCTGTTAAGACCTCCCCCTTGGAGATCTTAACCGTCCAGACCTCTCTCCTAGTAGATCTGGCCGTTAAGACCTCTCCCTTGGAGATCTTAACCGTCCAGACCTCCCTCTTTGTAGATCTAGCCGTTAAGACCTCTCCCTTGGAGATCTTAATCCTCGAGACCTCCCTCCTTGTAGATCTGGCCGCTAAGACCTCCCCCTTAGAGATCTTAACCGTCCAGACCTCCCTTTGCGGATCAAACCGTTAGGACCTCCCTCCTTGGAGATCCTAACCGTTCAAGACCTCCCCCTTGATTCCATCCAACCGTTCAAGACCTCCCTTGCGGGTGAGGATCTCCTCTTACCTCCGTAGACCTCCCCCTCCGCACTTAATCTTGGCCATTGGACCTCCTTTTTTTTGGAGATCCTACCGTTAGGACCTCCCCTGTGGGTGAGGATCTCCTCTTGTTCTCTGCGGGACCTCCTCAAGGTCTCCGCAGGACCTCCTTTGCGGGTCTTGGCTGGACCTACTTGGCAGTCACACCCAGTTTTCTTTTACCCTTTGAATGAGCCCTTGTGCATGGAAGTCTTCTCCACATTTAATGCATGTTAAATCGCATTAAATGCTACCACTTTTCCAGTACCCGTGACATGCTTTTGTCACATTTCTTACCTGCCCTCAGGGTCCTTTCTACCAACTCCTGAATACCATAGCATGGGAAAGCTCCAGGGCTCCAGCTATATATAGCTTGGGCAGCCCTTCCTTTCTTATTTTCCCTCACTTCACTCCCTAGCTCAACCGAGCATTCTCTGGACCTCCTCCAACAAGCTCGTTGGACCTCCTCCTGACCTCCCAATCTCTCTGTTGGTTTACCTTGGAGTTTTATTAAGATTTCTTTTGGATCTTGTTGGAGCTCTATTTGAGTCATTTGGTTTTCACCGTGTAGATTGTCAAGACCGTGAGGAGCCAGAGTTCTGTGAAGGAGAGGAAGAAGCTCAAGACTTTGAGCAAGACAAGTTACACTCTTGATCATATTGCACCCATTACTTCAAGTTATTTATGTTGGTTTCAAAGGTGTATGCATGCTTACTTTTACTAAGTTATTTCAATGCCTATATCTCAATTCATAGTTATGCCTAGTTCCTTGGTATGGCCACTATTTATGTTGAACCAACCCCATTGTCACCCTAGATAAAATCTGGTTCTTGCAATAGTGAGGGCCGAGGCTTTTGAAAAATGGAATGCTTAGTCTTGCTTAGACCAAAATCTTGATTTGGGAAGTTTTGACCAAAAAATATCACTTATTCAAATGATTTGGGCCATGGCATTGGTGTGTCATGAAGGTTTCGGCCATGGCATTGGTGTGTCATGGGGGGTTTTACAAATAGCCATGGCATTGGTGTGCCATGGAGGTTTGAAAAGCAAAGTAATGAAAAATGATTTGGACTTGGGCGAAGCTGGTTGTTTGGTTGTGCATGTCTATGCACGGGGGGTCGTGTGATCCGATGCCCCAGGGTTGAGGTTTGTCACCCAAGTCAGTTAAGGACCGGTCTTTGAGACACCTCTTGCTAGGCCTATAATGGGCTATGCCACAACCGTGCAACCACATGTCTCCAGTATGGGGCGTGGGACCTGGCCGAATAATTTGTAGAGTTCCATCATAGTTGATCCGGCGGAATAGTGGGTGGTCTTTATGGCCTGTCTTTTTATGACTATGTTGTACCCACCTGGCTCAAGAGGGGGCCTAAACCCTGCGGACAGAAAGTCCAATGGGAGCGAAACCTTAGAGTTGGTGGACTGTGGAGGAATGATGCATTGTAAAGGCCTTGTCATATGCTTTAGACCTCTCACCAAAGGAAGTGTGAGGTGGTATTGACGAATGCCAAGCAAACTAGAGAATTCATGTCATGTGGGTAAAGTGTACAACCTCTGTAGAGTGTAAATCTATTCGAATTGCCGTGTCCACGGTCATGGACATGCTGACAATGTCACTCAAAGTTAGCTCTTGGTTTTGGTTTTTAAAGGACTTATGAAACTGGTTTTGGATTTTTATCTAAATTGGGTTTGGACGGGGAGCTATGTGACAGGAGGGTATCCTTCACCATCTTGATGATGAATGTTATCCAACTGAAAATGAAATTTACAAAAATGGATTTTAACTATTGTAACCTGCCTTGAAACTTAGTACTTGTAATTGAAATAAAATTAGCTTTATGCAAATCAACCCTAATATGCCTTCCCTTGATATATCCCTATGCATGTCATTCTGTTAATTGACGGGTGTAACTTGCGAGCATGGTAGTTATGCTCATTCTTGCTTGATTCATGAATTGAGCAGGTAAAGAATTCTTTGATGATGAAGCGGACCAAATCAATTGGGCGCGCTCTCCAGTCAATCACCTGTGGTGTAATGGTTGGAGCCTATCTTTTGGTTTTCCGTTGTGTATTGTGCTCTCGTGTGAGACCCCGACGTTTATTAAGCTCATAATACTTAGTCATCCAATTGACCCTAGTATTATCAACCAAATAAACCCAGTCTCGAGAGATGTATACTTCCCAGAATGCAGTATACATACCTCACAACAAAAGAATGTATCAATTCCATACAACACATAGTACATAAGCAACAAACCAGAAGTTAATATTAATAAGGAATAGGTATTACAAAAGAGAGGCCCTTAGGCCAAATAGCGACAATTCTACAAAGATAACAGCGGAAGCAAAAGTGCCATAAAGATGGCTATAATGCAAAGCCAATCAGTGTGCCTTAACCCCTAGGCATCTGACCGGACCGCCAAGCTAGTCGTCGAAGAAACTGCAACACGTAGCACAAAAGAGAGGCTCTTGGGGCTCTCCTTCTTCCTCTGCAACAAAAGCCACAAAATTGCCACAACCACGAGGCGAGATGAGTACATAAAGTACTCCATAAGACTTACGTGTGAGATAAGCGAGAACTATAAATAGCTACATGCAAGCTTTATTTAAGTGGATGAGGCTTTGGACTCATTTTAGCATTAAGCAACATTTATTTGCAATAATATAGTAGATTGAAAGCAATTTGACAAAGCATTTTTAATTGTTGAAATAACAACGCGATAATAACATAATAACAACAACAAGAACAATCTTGGAAGTGACTAACCCAAGTCACCACAACAATAGCATGAACTCCCCGTTCATACCAACCCATCAAGTTTTAATTAAAAGTTTGAGACTAGTCTTGAACGACCTTACCAAGCATGTCCATAACCTAGGACGAGGCTATTCGAATAGTTTTATCCCTGCAGGGTGTACCACTGTACCCACACGTCAGACCGCCTTTCCTTTACGCATACTTAGAAGGTGTCTTTGCACAGCTAAGTCCTCTGAGACCTTTCCAAAGGATGAATGCTAATTACGAGCTGCACAACCCACGGGAGAAGGAGACATCACACAACCTTCAGGAAGCTAATGCTCCCTCCCACACTATACATATACATTTGTTTTTGAAAACACACCAACCGAGCTCGCTCATAATTAACACCTCCTAGAGTACTTAGTCAAGAGGGGTTCCATATGCCCCTCGCGTGGTTAGTACTGTGAAATCGCTTGGCTTAGTGACCCAAGTACTCGGTCCTTAGGGACCGGGCATATCACCACATTCCAAAACCGCACCTTCCATCCAATATGCCCAAGTCTAAATCAATCTTTTATTTTCAATTTTGATTTTACAAATTAATCAAAGCACAAGTGCTGGACATATAGGAGTAATAATCAGTTTTGAGTGATCAAGACCATCGACTAAGTCGATGATCGCCCATTTCTACCGATAACTAAGCATGTCTAAGCAATTTAATCGAAACTACTAAGTGATAAGAGCTCATCCAACGAGCTCAAACCACAGCAAATAACCTAGGCTCATGGTAGTAGAGGATAAACAATTCCTACAGATTATGCAACTATAGGCTTGCTAGCGACATTTAACACAAAGTAGCATGCATACATAGAAGTAAAACAATATATTAAGCTTTTAAAGTAATGGGACAATGATGGAAATGATCAAACTGCTTGCCTCGCTGTTGCTGGTCAATTTGTTGCGGAGGGTCACTCTCGGGATCGCCACAAATGTCGAAACCTAACGGAAAAGCGATAAAGAACCGATAAGAACGACGAAAAACAACAAAGACAGCACAACAAACGAACTCCAAATTCTCTGAATTTTCTACAGCAGCAAGAGGACGATTTTTAGGAAATTTTGCAACAAGAACCAATGGATTTGGATTCTCAATGCAAAAGATATGAGCAAAACAATTCTGCTCAGCCCTAAAAATTACCAAACTGCACTATTCACTAATTTAATTATGAGGCAACATTTTCTAGAAAAGTGGTGAGGCTGAGATTTTTATTGTAAAACCAGCACCTCATGAGATGAATAACACAATTGAGTTCACCTCATTTGGAGCTATATTGCACTTTCTATAATCTTTCAAAAACAAGAACTTGAACAAAATTATAATGCACAAGTCCTCATTTTCCTAACAGCAACATGCTCAAAACTAATTTTCACAGTGAGTTCATTAATAGAGGAAACCAACAAAGTTGGTCTCACCCAAAAATAATCTATAGAGCATTAGTTATGTATTTTACAAGTTAAACATAAATTTTGAGTGTATATTCAAAGGGAGTTTTAAAACCTAGTGGCTAACTGCGCTCTGGAGCTGAACTCAACTTACAATCATTTTTGGATTAAAGTTAAGTTCAAGACAGAGCTAACACAATTTGAATGACCTCAAAAGGATTTAAAACGAAGAAGATATGAAATTCTAAAGTCTATACCTTATTTCAGTCTATAACTAAGACTTCACTGGAATTTCTAAAACTCACAAGGGTATGGGAGGACGTGAGCCACAGATCTCAGATCCAACGGCTCAAGACCTCCTAGGAGAACATCACACACGCGCACGTGAAGGTCCAGAGGTCCTGGACCTCTTAGCAACTCACTTGCGCGAGGTGAGGGGGAGGTCGTGGCCGTAGATGGGAGATCCAACGGACCACAACACGGAAAGGAGGTCCGGAACGGACCAGATCTAAAGGGGAGGTCCTCAACGGTTGAGATCTTCCAAAGGAAGGTCCAAACTATCAAGATCTCCCTGAGGAAAATCTACATCGTCGGGACCTCACGGGGAGGTCTGGGCCGGTCCAGATGTTCAAGGGAGGTCCTTGATGGTCCAGATCGTCGAGGAGGACCTTGACGGTCAAGATCTACCCGGGAGGTCATGAGCATTTGAGATAACCGAGGGAGGTCCTAAGGGAGGTCTAACGTCCACAGACCTCCGGGGAGGTCTGGGCGGCCACGATTACGCAGGGAGGTCTTGGGCGCCCAGATCTCCTCGGAGGAGGTGCGGACGCCCGGACCAGCGCCTTAACTTCGCGACGCGCTTGGACATGAATAAATGCTTGGCTGGACATCAAGGAGGTCCGCTACAGGAGGTTTTAAATCGCACAAGAGAGCGGGTTTAATGGCATTTATCGCTAACCCCATGATTGCAATGATTGGGCATTTAAAACGGTGAATTCATGTCCTAAAACGACAATGACACGCTTTCGGGACGTCCGACAAAATCCCGAGCGGGAAGAAGTGATCCTCGCCGGCGATGTAGAGCCCGCCAGTGAGGTCCAATGATACCGTTGGGTCCGCAATAACCATGTGCACCCAATGGTCCTCCTCTCAACGGCAGCGACGGCCTTGAACGCCGTCGAGCCGGAGAGGTCAAAAGATGACCAGACGGCCAAACTACGAAAATGCAAAATGGAGCTCTGCGCGACAATCAGCGTGTGCCAAAACTTAAGCTCCGCAACATGCATTCAGCGGGTGCGACAACTAAAGGACTAACAGGAGGTACACGGAGGTCCTAAGGTCTTTGGGGAGGTCGTGGAGGTGATGGCCGGAGTTGGGGAAGACAATGAAGCCACGCTCACGGCACCGCCCAAGCTCACTTTGTCCACCTCTGAAAAATGCCCAAACAAAATAAGTTAGGGTTATTCCGGGAGGTTTGGGGAGCACAAAGTGAGCAAGGGTTGAAGAAGGAGCCACTTGGAACCCTTGAGTCACCGAGGAGTTCAAGGACTTCAACAATGGCAGCCACTAGAGAGGAGGTGAGTGAGGAGGAGCTCGGCCAAACCTTGGTATGACCGGCTCCAAGTGTGTAAAGGAAGCCAGCAGGAGCTCAGTGGACACTTATAGCTGAGGTGAAGGTTATGAGCTGGGGCTAAGCTCCATGGTGAGCTTAGCCCACGGGTTGGTCCATGGGGTGGACATGACATAAAGTTGACAACTGGCGGTCTGCGTGGACATGAGGCGGAAGGTGACCCAAAGCGTAAATCTTGGTCGTGAGAGTCATTAAAGGTGCACAGAGGCCTGGCGCGCATTAACTCCACCGCTCAGAGCACGCATGCGCGCCAGAGGAAGGAGAAGAACAGGGGAGGTCCTTATGACCGTTGGATAAGACCCTGGGGAGGTCCTAACCATCGGATCTCATTTTCGAACCGTTATGCTTTAAGTGGCTGGGTGGAGGTCCCAGCCACACGATCAAGGATGGGGAGGTCGTGGCCCTCCGATTTCATGTCGAGAAAACGCGTGGGGAAAAGGGACGGGGAGGTCCAAGCGTTGGATCTCCATCCAGCGGTGTGGACCTCGGTGAGGACTTAACGCACGCGATCAAAAGGACATGAGGGAGGTCATGGCCTTTGGATTTAAATCAAGGGCACACAATGACCGGGAGGTCGATATGATGCGCAACAGCAAGGGAGGTCGGGACCGTTAGATTTAGATCTAAGGGTTCGATCTCACGTCTTGTTGAGGGAGGTCAGTGCGCATGAGACAAAAAGGAGGTCGTGAGTAGATTTTAATCTAACGGTGCACAACAAAAGATGGGGAGGTTGTGAGTGCTTGATAGCAGGGGAGGTCGTGAGTGTTGGATCGATCCAGCAGCTCGACCTTGGTTAGGTGGGAGGTTTGCTTAGTTTACAAAGTGAGGGAGGTCGGGGCCATGGATCTTGGATCCAAGGGCTATGACCTCACGCAGTGGGAGGACTGTTGAGTATGTTGAGGAGGAGGTCGTGGCTGTTGGATTTGATCCAGCGGCCACGACCTCAACAAATGGGATGACCTCATTGCGATGGTTTAACGACTCGAGGAGGTCTTTGAAGTTTAACACAGGGAGGTCATGACCGTGGATCTTTGATCCAGCAGTTCACGACTGATGAGGTGGGGAGGAGGTCTCTGCGAGGTGCTTGGAACACGGTTGAAATTTGGACCGACTTTGAACATGGCTAGCCCAAGGGAGCAGTGTAGGCTTTTAAATTTAGTTTTTAACAGCTGAAACTTAGCAGAATTATTTGAGATAGCAAATGAACTCCAAATTTGATGAAATTTTAACTGGAGCTTGCTGACAATGAGATCAACCTTGCATAAAATTTCCAGAGGTTATTATGCAATGCATTTTTCTCAGGAAATTCATGAAGGTTGTTTAAAGGATTGTTTTGCCTCCAAAAATTACCAACAAGTGTTATAACTCTGATATTTTTCAGAGGGTCCCATATCAGTTTTGGGACCAAGGAAAATATATTCCAAATGTTTGGCACAAGATTTAAGATAATTGGAAAAAGGAATTTGACTTTTGGTCAACAAGAGCTTTGTGTTTTTGGATTACACAACTCTTGGACAAGAATTACATAAGATTTTAGGGTTTTTCAAGATGTGAGAAAAAGTTTTAATTTCTACACATATAATTATACTTGATTAACCCTAATTATACATTTGGGATGTTACAAAATCTCTCCCCCTTACAGAAATCTCATCCCGAGATTTGGCTCACTCGGTAAAGAAAGATGGATAGTCCGCACGCAGATGATCTTCTCTTTCCCAAGTAGCCTCATCCTCATAATGGTTTGACCCTTGAACTTTAAGGAACTTGATGGTCTTATTCCTTGTCCTTCGTTCGGACTCATCGAGTCTGTGAGCAGGTGCTCGCGATAGGTCAAATCGGGTTGGACATCGAGAGTTTCCAACGGAGCTTCCTCGGTTGGAACACGGAGGCACTTCTTAATTTGGGACACATGGAAAACATCATGTACTCCCACAAGTGCAGTGGCAACTCCAACTTATAGGCAACAGCTCCTTCTTCTCGATAATGCGGTAGGGACCGACATATCGAGGAGCTAACTGCCCTTGGACGAAACATTGATGGCCCTTCAAAGGAGAGACTTTGAGATAAACAAAGTCATTAGGCTCAAAACGTAACTCACGTCGGCGGCGGTCCGCATAGCTCTTTTGCTGGATTGAGTGCGTGCGCAACTCCACGAATATAATTTGGACTTGGCGCTCGGCCTCATTGATTGAGTCCGGGCCAAAGAGAGGTCTCTCACCGGTCTCGACCAGTTCAACGAGGTCCTACACTTTCTCCGTATAAGGCCTCAAAAGGTGCCATGCCGAGAGGCGGCCTGAAAAGTCGTTGTTATAAGAAAACTTCGGCGAATGGTAAGCATTTCTCCCAATCCTTCCCATAGGAAAGGACACAAGCACGAAGCATGTCTTCCAAAACTTGGTTGACCCTCTCGGTCGACCATCAGTTTGGGGGTGATATGCCATCGTTGAAAGCAAGACGAGTGCCCATGGCCTCTTGCAAGCTATGCCAAAAACGAGACGTGAAAAGGGATCCACGATCCGACACGATCGTCTTGACACCGTGCAAACTCACGATGCGGGCGATATAGAGTTCCGCCAAAAGACCTACGAAGTTCGGTCTTGGCGGAAGGAAATGTGCCACCTTAGTCAATCGATCGATGGCGACCCAAATGGCATCATTCTTCGGGGCGTGGGTAGACCGGTGATAAAATCCATTCCGATCGAATCCCACTTCCACTCAGGAATTGGCAAAGGCTGAAGCAGTCCAGCAGGACGCTGATGCTCGGCCTTGACACGACGACACACGTCGCACTCGGCAACGAACTTCGCGATCTCCCTCTTCATTCGGGTCCACCAAAATCTCTGGCGGAGATCTTGATACATCTTTGTGGCCCCGGGATGAATGGATAAAGGCGAATCATGGGCTTCGCGGAGGATTAAATTCCGCAACTCCATGTCCTTTGGAACCACAAGGCGTTGCCCAAACCTCACGACGCCATGCTCATCCTCAGAGAAGCACTTGGTCGTTCCGTTCTTGACATTTGCCTTAATGTGGCTCACTCCAACATCCATTGCTGGCGGACTTGATCCGATCCACCAAGGTTGGTTGCACAACCATGGCGGCGAGAGATCCATGCTCAACTATCTCCAAGTTGAGACGCCATTTGGAATGCCACGAGAAGAGAGGCGAATGCTCCTTGAGCACTAAGGCATTACAATGCGCTTTGCGACTAAGCGCATCAAGCAGCGACATTAGCCTTGCCGGATGGTAGTGAATACCCATATCATAATCCTTGATCAACTCCAACCATCTCCTTTGCACGAGGTTGGTCGGGTTGGGTGAACAAGTACTTGAGGCTTTGTGATCCGAATACACTTCACAGCGACACCGATTAGGTAATGTCGCCAAATCTTAAGTGCATGAATCACAGCAGACCAACTCCAAATCATGAGTAGGGTAGTTGAGTTCATGAGGTCTCAATTGCCTTGATGCATAGGCCACTACCTTGCCTTCTTGCATAAGGACACAACCGAGGCCTCGACGAGAAGCATCGCAAAAGATATCGAAGGCTGCGATGGATATCGGGAAGAACAAGAACGGAGGCGGTGGTCAAAGCGCTTCTTGAGTATATGGAAACTTGCCATGCAAGCATCGGACCACAAGAACTTCTTGTCCTTCTTGAGCAACTCCGTCATTGGCTGCGATCTTGGAGAAGTTCTCGATAAAGCGGCGATAATATCCCGCTAAACCAAGAAAACTCCGCCTTCGGTGACCAAGTGGGCGGACTCCATGAAAGAACACCGGTGACCTTGCTAGGATCAATGACTCGCCTCCGCTGAAAGAATATGGCCTAAGAAAGCCACTTCCTTCAACCGAACGCACACTTGCTGAACTTGGCGTCTGGTGGTGCTCACGTAGCTTGCCTAACACAAGCAGGATGCTCGGCATGATCCTCATCGTTCTTGGAATAGATAAGAATATCATCGATGAAGACCACGACAAACTTATCCAAATACTCCATGAATACCGAATTCATGAGGTTCATGAACAAGGGAGCATTGGTTAAGCGAACGACATGACGAAGTGTACTCGTACAAGCCGAAGCGAGTAGAGAACGCCGTCTTTGGAATATCCTCGGGCGAATCCGAACACGATGATATCCCACTCTCAAATCAATCTTGGAGAAAACTCGAGCTCCGGTTAATTGATCGAAGAGATCGTCAATGCGGGCAATGGATACTTGTTCTTTACCGTCACTTCATTAAGTGGGCGTAATCGGCCTTATCGCATAAAGTACCGAATCCTTCTTCTTTCACGAAGATTCTTTGGACAACCCCAAGGAGATGAGCTAGGCGAATGAAACCCTTCTCTTGCAGCTCGCTTAATCGCTTCTTCAATTCTACCAACTCGTTCGGTGGCATCCGATAAGGCCTCTTTGAGATAGGGGCGGTGCAGGAGCCAACTCAATGACAAACTCGAGGTCTCGAGCGGGTGGCATCCCGGAAGATCAGCGGGAAAGACATCAACAAAGTCACAAACTGTTGGGACTTCGCTAATATCTAGAGCGGGCTTCGCTTCAAGCGAAGAGATGAGGATCTAGCGACTTAGGCGGCGAACTTTTGCTCGCCGGAGGGACTAGATAGAGATGAGCTTCTGGCGCAATCGATTTGCCCCATGTGCTGGGACAACCAATCCATTTCAATGGTTTGCACAGGTTTAGATGTAATTCTTGGCATGGATTCCACTTTTTCGACTTCAACAGGGACATTTCGACACTCGAATCCAGCTCTCAACTCCGAACCAGGAGAGCGAATGAGCAACGGGACAAGCAAAGGAACCAAAGACTTAGATACAAGAGAATGAGAAGCTCCTGATTTGAATAAAGTAGAAGCAGGACGAGAGTTGACAAGAAGTTTACCCAACCGACGTTAGGCACCTCCAAAGTGAAGGGATGGGTTAGCAACATAACCCGAAAAACAAAGCCTTAAAGAAAGCAAAAAGCGATCGACTAGGGAATGGAATATCACCCTAAGCGAAAGCCAAAACAGCGAGTAAATCAACTTTAGAAGCTTCTAAAAGACTCTAAAACAGCCAAGAAACACCAAGCGCAAGGCTCAACTTCTCAACTCAACTAACCCGTATTGAATGAGCGAGTAATCGGTCGAGAAGATCAAAAATCAGATTGTAGGGTGAGAGTTAATGCTACTAAAGAGCAAGGTTAAATCAGCGAAATAAGTGTTAGATACTTAGCTAACTAGTATCACATCTTACCCTTTCATTCCCACAAGTTTTAGTTGATTAACCTCTCATTATCTATCCTAATTAGACACCTTTGAGACTGCTGTCCGGAAATTTGATGCTTGCTGTCCAGATTTCGCATCCAAGCTCCTTGTCGAATCACCGACTCCAGAACTTCAAAACCTTGTAGTGGGCAGCTCACACTTCAATTTGCCAATCTCATTGGTTCTCCCAAAACCAGTGTTAATCGACAACATCTATTTTGTAGAAGGGAAGAGAGGAAAACAACTTTTAAAACTCAAATTAGAGTGGGATGAGAAGAAAGCTAAGATAGGTAAGGAATAAAATCCGAGAATTTCCTAAGCTTTCAAAACTCATTTGATGCTTTGAAAATAGGTTTTCAAAATATCCTAAGGGCGACCAAGCTTGCGTTACTACGGTCATAACGGCTCGATACCAACTTTTGTGAGACCTCGGCGTTTATTAAGCTCATAATACTTAGTCATCCAATTGACCCTAGTATTATCAACCAAATAAACCGGTCTCGA
Source organism: Phyllostachys edulis (assembly GCA_036346405.1). NCBI lineage: Eukaryota > Viridiplantae > Streptophyta > Magnoliopsida > Poales > Poaceae > Phyllostachys > Phyllostachys edulis. Next base: position 54,339,719 of record CM070547.1, on the reverse strand, counting down.
GAGATGTATACTTCCCAGAATGCAGTATACATACCTCACAACAAAAGAATGTATCAATTCCATACAACACATAGTACACAAGCAACAAACCAGAAGTTAATATTAATAAGGAATAGGTATTACAAAAGAGAGGCCCTTAGGCCAAATAGCGACAATTCTACAAAGATAACAGAGGAAGCAAAAGTGCCATAAAGATGGCTATAACACAAAGCCAATCGGTGTGCCTTAACCCCTAGGCATCTGGGACCGCCAAGCTAGTCGTCAAGAAAGCGCAACACGTAGCACAAAAGAGAGGCTCTTGGGGCTCTCCTTCTTCCTCTGCAACAAAAGCCACAAAATTGCCACAACCACGGGCGGATGAGTACATAAAGTACTCCATAAGACTTACGTGTGAGATAATGAGAACTATAAATAGCTACATGCAAGCTTTATTTAAGTGGATGAGGCTTTGGACTCATTTTAGCATAAAGCAACATTTATTTGCAATAATATAGTAGATTGAAAGCAATTTGACAAAGCATTTTTAATTGTTGAAATAACAACGCGATAATAACATAATAACAACAACAAGAACAATCCTGGAAGTGACTAACCCAAGTCACCACAACAATAGCATGAACTCCCCGTTCATACCAACCCATCAAGTTTTAATTAAAAGTTTGAGACTAGTCTTGAACGACCTTACCAAGCATGTCCATAACCTAGGGCGAGGCTATTGAATAGTTTTATCCTGCGGGGTGTACCACTGTACCACACGTCGAGACCGCCTTTCCTTTACGCACACTTAGAAGGTGTCTTGTGCACGGCTAAGTCCTCTGAGACCTTTCCAAAGGATGAATGCTAATTACGAGCTGCACAACCCACGGGAGAAGGAGACATCACACAACCTTCAGGAAGCTAATGCTCCCTCCCACACTATACATATACATTTGTTTTGAAAACACACCAACCGAGCTCGCTCATAATTAACACCTCCTAGAGTACTTAGTCAAGAGGGTTCCATATGCCCTCGGCGTGGATAGTACGTGAAATCGCTAGCTAGTACGTGAAATCGCTGGCTTAGTGACCCAAGTACTCGGTCCTTAGGGACCCAGGCATACCACCACATTCCAAAAACCGCACCATCCATCCAATATGCCCAAGTCTAAATCAATCTTTTATTTTCAGTTTTGATTTTACAAATTAATCAAAGCACAAGTGCTGGACATATAGGAGTAATAATCAGTTTTGAGTGATCAAGACCATCGACTAAGTCGATGATCGCCCATTTCTACCGATAACTAAGCATGTCTAAGCAATTTAATCGAAACTACTAAGTGATAAGAGCTCATCCAACGAGCTCAAACCACAGCAAATAACCTAGGCTCATGGTAGTAGAGGATAAACAATTCCTACAGATTATGCAACTATAGGCTTGCTAGCGACATTTAACACAAAGTAGCATGCATACATAGAAGTAAAACAATATATTAAGCTTTTAAAGTAATGGGACAATGATGGAAATGATCAAACTGCTTGCCTCGCTGTTGCTGGTCAATTTGTTGCGGAGGGTCACTCTCGGGATCGCCACAAATGTCGAAACCTAACGGAAGCGATAAAGAACCGATAAAACGACGAAAAACAACAAAGACAGCACAACAAACGAACTCCAAATTCTCTGAATTTTCTACAGCAACAAGAGGACGATTTTAGGAAATTTTGCAACAAGAACCAATGGATTTGGATTCTCAATGCAAAAGATATGAGCAAAACAATTCTGCTCAGCCCTAAAAATTACCAAACTGCACTATTCACTAATTTAATTATGAGGCAACATTTTCTAGAAAAGTGGTGAGGCTGAGATTTTTATTGTAAAACCAGCACCTCATGAGATGAATAACACAATTGAGTTCACCTCATTTGGAGCTATATTGCACTTTCTATAATCTTTCAAAAACAAGAACTTGAACAAAATTATAATGCACAAGTCCTCATTTTCCTAACAGCAACATGCTCAAAACTAATTTTCACAGTGAGTTCATTAATAGAGAAACCAACAAAGTTGGTCTCACCCAAAAATAATCTATAGAGCATTAGTTATGTATTTTACAAGTTAAACATAAATTTTGAGTGTATATTCAAAGGAGTTTTAAAACCTAGTGGCTAACTGTGCTCTGGAGCTGAACTCAACTTACAATCATTTTTGGATTAAAGTTAAGTTCAAGACAGAGCTAACACAATTTGAATGACCTCAAAAGGATTTAAAACGAAGAAGATATGAAATTCTAAAGTCTATACCTTATTTGGGTCTATAACTAAGACTTCTTGGAATTTCTAAAACTCACAAGGGTATGGGAGGGCGTGAGCCACAGATCTCGAGATCCAGCGGCTCAAGACCTCCCAGAGAACATCACACACGCAGCGCGCGTGAAGGTCCAGAGGTCTGGACCTCTTAGCAACTCACTTGCGCGAGGTGAGGGAGGTCGTGGCCGTAGATGGGAGATCAATGGACCACAACACGGAAAGGAGGTCCGGAGCGGACCAGATCTAAAGGGAGGTCCTCAGCGGTTGAGATCTTCCAAAGGAAGGTCCAAACTATCAAGATCTCCACGAGGAAAATCTACATCGTCGGGACCTCACGGGGAGGTCTGGGACGGTCCAGATGTTCCAAGGAGGTCCTTGATGGTCCAGATCGTCGAGGAGGACCTTGACGGTCAAGATCTACCCGGGAGGTCATGAGCAGTGAGATAACCGAGGGAGGTCCTAAGGGAGGTCTAACGTCCACAGACCTCCGGGGAGGTCTGGGCGGCCACGACACGCAAGGGAGGTCTTGGGCGCTCCAGATCTCCTCGGAGGAGGTGCGGGCGTCGGACCAGCGCCTTAACTTCGCGCAAGACAGCGCTGGACATGAATAAATGTGGCTGGACATCAAGGAGGTCAGCGCAGGAGGTTTTAAATCGCACAAGAGCGGGTTTAATGGCATTTATCGCTAACCCCATGATTGCAATGATTGGGCATTTAAAGCGGTGAATTCATGTCCTAAAACGACAATGACACGCTCGGGACGTCCGACAAAATCCGGCGGGAAGAAGTGATCTCGCCGGCGATGTAGAGCCCGCCGGTGAGGTCAACGATACCGTTGGGTCATAATAACCACGCGCACGCAATGGTCCTCCTCTCAACGGCGGCGGCGGCCTTGAGCGCCGTCGAGCCGGAGAGGTCAAAAGATGACCAAAGACGGCCAAACTACGAAAATGCAAAATAGAGCTCCGCGCGACAATCAGCGTGTGCCAAAACTTAAGCTCCGCAACATGCATTCAGCGGGTGCCGACAACTAAAGGACTAACGGGAGGTACAGGAGGTCCTAAGGTCTTTGGGAGGTCGTGGAGGTGATGACCGGAGTTGGGAAGACAATGAAGCTTGCGCTCACGGCACCGCTCCAAGCTCGGCTTTGTCCACCTCTGAAAAATGCCCAAACAAAATAAGTTAGGGTTATTCCGGGAGGTTTGGGAGCACAAAGTGAGCAAGGGTTGAAGAAGGGAGCCACTGGAACCCTTGAGTCACCGAGGAGTTCAAGGACTTCAACAATGGCAGCCACTAGAGAGGAGGTGAGTGAGGAGGAGCTCACCAAACATCTTGGTATGACCGGCTCCAAGTGTGTAAAGGAAGCCAGCAGGAGCTCGAGTGGACACTTATAGCTGAGGTGAAGGTTATGAGTGGGGCTAAGCTCCATGGTGAGCTTAGCCCACGGGTTGGTCCATGGGGTGGACATGACATAAAGTTGACAACTGGCGGTCTGCGTGGACATGAGGCGGAAGGTGACCCGGATTAAATCTTGGTCGTGAGAGAGTGATTAAAGGTGCTGAGGCTGGCGCGTGCTCCACCGCTCGAGCACGCATGCGCGCCGGAGGAAGGAGAAGAACGGGGAGGTCCTTATGACCGTTGGATAAGACACGGGAGGTCCTAACCATCGGATCTCATTTTGAACCGTTATGCTTTAAGTGGTGGGTGGAGGTCCCACCACACGATCAAGGATGGGAGGTCGTGGCCCTCCGATTTCTTAATCGAGAAAAAACGCGTGGGGAAAAGGGGCGGGGAGGTCCGGCGTTGGATCTCCATCCAGCGGTGTGGACCTCCGGTGAGGACTTAACGCACGCGATCAAAAGGACATGAGGGAGGTCATGGCCTTTGGATTTAAATCAAGGGCACACAATGACCGGGAGGTCGATATGATGCGCATAGCAGGCAGGGAGGTCGGGACCGTTAGATTTAGATCTAAGGGTTCGATCTCACGTCTTGTTGGGAGGTCTGTGCGCGCACGAGACAAAAAGGAGGTCGTGACCGTAGATTTTAATCTAACGGTGCACAACAAAAGATGGGGAAGGTTGTGAGTGCTTGATAGCGGGGAGGTCGTGAGTGTTGGATCGATCCAACGGCTCGACCTTGGTTAGTGGGAGGTTTGCTTAGTTTAACGGTGAGGGAGGTCGGGGCCATGGATCTTGGATCCAAGGGCTATGACCTCACGCAGTGGGAGGACTGTTGAGTATGTTGAGGAGGAGGTCGTGGGTGTTGGATTTGATCCAACGGCACGACCTCAACAAATGGGATGACCTCATTGCGATGGTTTAACTGACTCGAGGAGGTCTTTGAAGTTTAACACACGGGGAGGTCATGACCGTGGATCTTTGATCCAGCAGTTCACGACTGATGAGGTGGGGAGGAGGTCTGTGAGGTGCAGAACACGGTTGGCTGGACCGACTTTGAACATAGCTAGCCCAAGGAGCAGTGTAGGCTTTTAAATTTAGTTTTTAACAATTTGAAACTTAGCAGAATTATTTGAGATAGCAAATGAACTCCAAATTTGATGAAATTTTAACTGGAGCTTGCTGACAATGAGATCAACCTTGCATAAAATTTCCAGAGGTTATTATGCAATGCATTTTTCTCAGAAAATTCATGAAGGTTGTTTAAAGGATTGTTTTGCCTCCAAAATTACCAACAAGTGTTATAACTCGATATTTTTGAGAGGGTCCCATATCAGTTTTGGGACCAAGGAAAATATATTCCAAATGTTTGGCACAAGATTTAAGATAATTGGAAAAAGGAATTTGACTTTTGGTCAACAAGAGCTTTGTGTTTTTGGATTACACAACTCTTGGACAAGAATTACATAAGATTTTAGGGTTTTTCAAGATGTGAGAAAAAGTTTTAATTTCTACACATATAATTATACTTGATTAACCCTAATTATACATTTGGGATGTTACATCTCGGTTGCTGGAGCTTGTAAGCAACCCTTGTAAACAACTCCCTTTTGCTATTAATAAAGCTGCTGTGGATGTCTATGTTATCACTTGCTTGCTGTAAGAATCAGTCATTGATCTCTGGGACTGGTTTAGATCGCAGAGGACTTGAGGCTTGTCCCCATGCCCCACGACCTCCTCGGGTTGGTTCCTCTCGGACCTCCCTCGAGTCAGGAAGTGAAGCTTGGGGAGGTCTAAGGTCCAACGACCTCCTCGGGTCAGGACCCCAGGCCTCCGTGTGGTCCTCCCAGACATCTCGGGAGGTCTGTGTGGTCCTACCGGGATGTCCCCTGGGACGTCCTAAGAGTCCTTTTACGGACCTCCTAGGAGGTCCTGAGGGACCTCTCGGGACGTCCTGGGAGTCCTTTACGGACCTCCCAGGAGGTCCTGAGAGACCTCCCAGGTGTGCCCTAGGCCGGGTCGCCACATTTTAGAATGCGCGCGGCAGGCCTTTTAAAACTTTGGCCAATAATATATACAAAAGTATTATGATTTGTTATATGAACATGATATTACTAGATTTACCATCAAAAATACTTTCATACCATTATATTTTTATATAATTCTACTAACATTGAAAAAGTGAACAAGTTAAATATACGCTTCCCAGTTCCTACACACTAGATGAAAGACAAGTACGTAAAAATTCTTGAGAAATCGATATAAATAATTAATGGTTGCCCTCAATAGTTCTCCTTCTCGTGGGTACACCTTCATCCACCGCCCAATCCACACAGTAGCCTATCTTGGCCATTCGTTACACGAACGTGGCCACGTGGGTGACGAATGGTGTCCATGACTTGGAGTGGATCGAATCATCGAACCCGTTGTTACTTGCACTCTTCACTCCTACCCCTCCTGTGATTCTTCGCTTTCCCCTTCACCACCCACACTTGCCACGAGTCCAGGCTCCCGCCGCTGTTGTCCACTACCCCTCGCCGCATCGTTGACGAGCAGTCGTGTAACAGCCAAGATCTCTAAGTTGAATTACTTAAGCATCTATTGTTCATGTATGAAATTTTGGACTTTTAAAAACTTTTTTGTTGCACAGCAATTAGGTTAAAACCTGGTTTTCCAAATCCTAGAAATGGATTTTTTAAAACAAAATAAAATTTTGTCAAGATCATGAAACTTAATTCAGATTGGAGAGTAAACCATATGTTGAAACTCCTTTGATTTTTGAAGGCTAGAGAGTAAACCTAGGTATCTAATAATCATACTATTCAAAAGCTCAAATTTAATTTGAGGCAAAACTAAAAAGGTTTCAAGTGTGGGAAGGATTATTTTGGAATTCAAATTAAAAACAGTAAAAACCTCAAAGGCTCCTAGAATGCTTGAGGTAATTTGAGAAGAATTCTCAAATTCGAACTTGAAAATATACTTTCTCTAACTCGGAATCACAAAATGATTTATAATTTTGAAAAAAAAGTAGGACCCATAGCTGAGAATATTTTATTTGGATTCTATCTCCTCTCATATGCTTGTTTGGATTTTTCTGGAATTTTTGGAGGTTATTGGTTCCCTATTTAATTTGCATGTTCAAATTGAATTTGAATTTAAACTACAAACAAAACAATTGAGCATTGCGTGGAAATAATTTTCCTAGGTTTTGTAACACCCTATAAACTCACCTACAAAGTTTCACAATTGTTATAATTAATTTGCTATTTTAAAATAGCCAGTCAAACTAGTAAATCAAAAAGCCAAACAGTAAAAAATTAATTTGAAATACTTATAGAGAAAAATTAATTTCATGAAAAACCATAGAAAAATTATATAAGGATATACACTAGGTTACGAACCTCCCTTAAATTTTTTTTGATTTTTGGAGCTAAGCAACGTTATCTAAAAATTACCTAATCAACCTCAGCCATTTTTGGATAACTCAGTCAACCGACCGCGTTGACTCGGTCCGACCGGACCCGAGCCAACCTGGTTCGGCCCAACCCACTCGCCGACCCACTTACCTTCTCCCGCTGATGGCTCGGCTCCACCATCTAGGTCTTCGTCTCCACGTGACGCAGCGCCTGTGTTAGCTTGCCCGGACGCCCTCGGTCAACTCTGCCGAGCTCCTACACGCCAAGCCAGCTGCCACCCCCGGTTTTGTACCACCACATCGTGGTTTTGCCCACAGTCTCACCCACGCAGCCACTTTCCCTCCCCATGCACTCCACGCGCCCGTTGCGTTCACCTAAGCGTCGCCATGCCGCATCGTGTCCGGCCGCTTGGTCTCCTCCGCCCACGGCTATAAGTGGCAACCCAGAGCCTTCGTGTTTTCCTTTCATCATCGCTCCACTTTACCCAACTCCCCTTCTCCACCTTCCCTCCTCCCCGAGCTCCACTTGACTGATGCCCTGGACGCTGCTCTCGGCCATGGTCGCGCTGCCTCAAAGTCTCACGGCCGCACTGAAGAGCTTCGGGCCACATCTTCTTGTCCTTTTAGTTCACCTTGTTGTTCTATTGCTATCCCTCGCCTCTTTTATCTCTCATTACAGCCGAAGCTCCAGGATCACTTGTGTCTTCTCCATGTCCGGTGGCATTCGGTGCGTAGCCGCCACTCCCCATCACCATTCCGGCCAACCCGGTGAGTCCTTCCACTTAGTGACTGTGTCACATCATGTTCTAACCCTCTACGGTCTTTTACCCCATGTTAATTCGGCCCTTAAACCATAGGATCACCATGCCTCAGTCATCTTCCACGTGCATGGTCGGAAGCGCCACCGTCGGCGCCATTACCTCCCCGATGAGTCTCTCCTCAATTCGCTGCACCTAGAAAATCTCCATGCTACCTTCTAGCTATCCTCACCAATTAAAGTCACTCCTTCGCTCCATAGCGACCCCGCCTTAATGCCCACCCCGCGCCGCAGTCGGCTCATGCCACTAACCCACCTCGGACATGCTCAGTCACCTTCAACCTCTCTGGTGTGCTCCAGGTAACCCTTGGGTGCTTGTGCTCCCTTTAATTTGCCCCTGGAACCCCAAATGCCGTCGCCACCATGTCACCTCCACGCTTGGCTGCCTTGTGTCCTCATCGCACTGCCACCGTCCACCCTAGGCCTCGCCGCTGGTGCCTCTAGGACCGGCTAGCTCCAGGGCCCCCATTTTTGCTACTTCCCTGCGCTGCCGTGCCGTCTATCACCGGCGGTGAGCTCGGTAAAATCACGCCCGGGAGCGCTCTATTATCCGAATGTCGGACAACACTATAGCCTAATGATTAAGCCAAATCTTTGTCTTAAGCGTCAATTACTGTGTAGATTCTGGTTTAAATGATTGAGTTAAATGCTGTCGAGTCTCTATGACAAGCGGGCCCCGTGAACAGAAATTGAGGGGAATTAAAACCCGGTTTCTGTTATAGTCTCTGACACGTGGTCCATCTACAGAGTGAACCACTCCATGGTCCATGGACCAATGCTCTGTCCTGTGGACTCTTGGTCCACGCATTATCCTTGTAGACCGAGCCATTGACACTTGGGTCCCACACTTGTTTTCCATCAGTCTCTCCCTCTCTCCTCCCCACACCGAGCTCCAGCGACCACTCTCGATTCCCCGTCGCAGTTCAGCGAGGAGACACAGCCGACGACGACGATGAGGAGGGATGCGAAGGAGCTCCTTGTCTGCCGGAAGGTACGTGTACATCCCCATAACATACATAATTTGTTGGCTGTTTGTTGTAAAGAAAATTATCTTAATTTTGTGTTACCTAAGGTCGGAGCGCCGCTGGAGGTTTTTAGTCATCTCTCCTTGGCGACGAGCTTGAGTCGAACTCGACGACATGCAAGAACATCTTGTGATATGCTGGTGAGGTACAGAGAGGAGCTCATAAGACCAATCCAAGAAGCCGATGAGTTCTTTAGGCGCTTGGAGGTATAGATGGTTTCTAAGTAGTTTAACTTTGTAACTTTATTCTTTTTTCCCATTCGGAGGAGACGTTGTGAAACCTTTTGGTTTCCCTTTCCTATAATGTGTTTGCCATCAGAATTTTAAATGGATTTTAGTTGTCTTGCTAGAGGTTGCATATGGAAACTACTGTCTAGCACTTGATTGGTTTGGCTCAAAATCTGATTTTTTTTTTGCAATAGAAAAAACTATCACAGACGGTTCTAAACAAGAACCATCTGTGATAATTACTTATCACAGATGGTTCTTGTTCAGAACCGTCTGTGATAGTCTATTTAGCTTTTTCACAGACAATTCAAAAACCTTCTGTGATGACTCAGGTCATCACTGACCCATGAACTCAGACGGCTCACAAAACCATCTGTGGTGACGTTTTTAAACCGTCTGTGAAGACCTTTTCTGTAGTAATGCAACCACATCCCAAAATCATCCCCTTTACTGCACGATCACTTGCCCAAATATAAATTATTTTGGGTTCAACCTGGCCAAATGGCTATCCTAGCCATGGCACAACATCTTTTAATAATAGTAGTCGCGTCACAATTCCATATTTCATTTAGTCAAATTCAATCATTCCTTGAGTATGTGATCGTGAATCCCATCGTGACTAAGCATGACTAAGCATAAACAATACCCAAGTTAGTAGTACAATAGTGTCCAACTAATAATTAACCATCCTATGGTGTCCAAGGATTTATGTCATTCAAGGGTACATGTCAATCATAATTTATCAAGGAGGCATAATAGCAATTAGGTAATTAACTATTCCCGAAACCATTTTTATACAACTAACAATGCATGTTTATATCAAACAATATACTTTTATAAATTGGATTCAACATGATCAAAGGTCTACGACTTGCCTTCGTAGAAGAGTTGAGAAGCTTCGATCGTCGGGGGAGAAGAAGGAGTCTTGGGAAGAAAGGGCACGGTGGTGGCGAATTGGGCCACTTTGTGTCGAGAGAGAGAGAGGGGGGTAATTTGAAATTGTGGCGAATGGGCCGCTAAAATTTGGGCTGCCATGGAAAAAAAAAGAGCCAGGCCAAAGGAATTCGGCCCAAAACCGGAGGAGGATTTCTAAATTCATTTTTTATTAAAAGAAATGCCAGAAAAACAAAAGCTTTTAGAAAATTGTTACAATAGTCCAAAAATTCTAGAAAAATTCACGAAGTCCCTTGAATTAAATAGGACTTAATAAAAATACTTTTAACTTAACTTTAGCTTTTATTTTTGCAAATAAAATAGTTACGCTTAGGGACAAAAGGAAAAGCCAATTTTAAATTCCAATAAATCCAATAAAATACTTAAAATAATAGTTTTGACTTTTAAAACCAATAATATCCAAAAAACTTAAATAAACCAACTTTAAATTTATTGAAGTTTAATTAATTCAAATTAAATTGTTTTTGATTTCTAAATTTTCAAGTTAAGCTTTAGCAACATAATAAAATCAAATGATTATTTTTAAATTTTGAAATTTTTCAAGAACTCATGAAATTTGGGATGTTACACGATGTCATCAGCATAGGAGGGTTCAGGATCAGTGCAGTTAGCCGGAAACACTTCCAACCATTGACGCGATTGTTTCATAGTCGCCCAAAGAAGCTCCTCTTGAGGAGCCAAGTAGAAAAGCGCTCATAGGCCCTCTTCTCTTGATTGAAAGATCTCGGCTTGGTCAACTCTGTCGCTCGCCGCCTCGATGTCGCATTCCAAGCGACGGTAATCCTCATGCAGATGTGCAACCTCTTGCTCGAGGACTACACCGATGGCAAGGTTAGCTCGCCGGAACCTACAGACCACCCGGAAGACACAACAGAGGAGGTCGTCTAAACGGTGCAACGTCGCCGTCACGTGTCCCGGCATGACCTTCGCCAGAGGAGGGAGGACACTGTAAACACAGTGTGCTTCCACAGCTTTCGCCATCGTACGGCCGGCGAGTTGCTCGTACAGGATGGTCAGGTAGGCCATCAATGCCAGTGTCAGGGGAGAAGAGTGGGGAGCCATTTTGTTTGTGCTTGAGAGTAGAGCGATGTGTGAGGAGTATGGTGGCGGATGATCTCGTTTGTGCATGATAGTAGAGCGATGTGTGAGGAGTACGGTAGCGGATGATCATTCTTATAAAACATGCAAGGAGTAACATCGGTGCGGGAGATGAAGAGACACATTGCACGGGACGCGAAGCGGCATTGAACATATCACAGACACTTCCGACCATAAACCATCTGTGATACAAAATTATCACTAACGGTTCTTAACAAGATCCTTTTGTGAAATTATCACAGACGGTTATATTTAAAACCCGTCTGTGATATTTATTAATATCAATAAATATCACAGACGGTTCTTGTTAAGAACCATCTGTGATATTTCACAGACGGTTTTAAACATGAACCATCTGTGATATTAATAAATATCACAGACGGGTTTTAAATATAACCGTCTGTGATAATTTCACAGATGGTTTTAAACATGAACCGTCTGTGATATTACATCTTCACAGACAGTTTTTACCACAACCAGTAACACAGACGTGCGCTAAATCAAAACGTCTGTGATTGTCTTTAATATAGACAGTTCCGGGGAACCGTCTGTGATGAAGCATCCAGGATAGCCCCTTTTGTAGTAGTGTATTAAAAATGTTTGCTCACTTGTAATTTAAATCTACTACTTTGTATTTCAATTGAAATGTTGTTTTGTGCTGAAAATAAACCCTATTGCCTTCTCCATTGAGTAGAGCTTGCATGTAGCTATGTATATGCTTGGTAAAGTCTTACGGAGTACATTTGTGTACTCACTGTTTGCTTTTATTTACTAATTTGGACAGCTGGTGTTGATATCGAATCGGGTAAGGAAAGATGCGCAAGAAACTTCTTTTGCTATGGTTTGAACCCAGTCGGTTGCCCTGCGGGTTATGGCAAGCCATTGGGACTTTGATGATGGTTAATTCATGGTTTAATTTCAGTTTATTCACTGTTTTTCGTTGCATACTTGATATTTTATCTTACTATTTGGCCGGTCGGCCCTATGTATGAAAATTAAACATTGTATGTTCATATGTTGTAAACTTTGAAGATTCCAATATTGTAATAACTTGTGTATGTGTTGATATTGATGTCTGTGGAGGTGTATGTGTACCGCTCCTGGGAGGTATATAATACACCGAGAGCGAAAAATTTAATTTGTGATGCTAGGACTGTTAGGAAGGTTAAGCATTACAAGCTAAATCGTCCGGCGGCTCTCATAAGTTGTGTTGCCATGCTCCTTTTCTCCCTTCTTCCCCGAATCCTCAAACCCTAACTTCCCCTAACGACATGTGCAGCGACGCCCATCGCACCACCGTGTTGGCTCACCACGAGAAGCTGCTCGCCGGAGCTGGAGAATATTCCTCCCGCATCGGAGTTAAATGTCACAACATTGAGGAGAAAGATTTTCCATTTCCAACATAAAGTTTTCAAATCAATTTGAAAGTCTCAAATTCAAGTTGAAAGTTTTTTTTTTCAAATTCAAGGTTGAAAATTTCTAATATGATTACGAAGTTTCAAATTTGAGTTGAAAGTTTTTAGAAAAGCCAAGTTGAATGTTTATTCCCCAATTGAAAGCGGTTAGGAAGAAAAGGAGGGGCTTTCGTGGGTACTCTTTTCTCGCAAGGTAGTTGTTCTCAAGCATGACTTCTGGAGGCGCTTGCGGCACGAGGACGATGGCGGTGGTCATTGGTAGCGGGAGGCCGGATTTGGTTTGGCTCTGGTGCACAAGAGAGAGAAGAGGCAGGAGAATTGGAGAAGAGAAAGGAAGAAAGGAACGGGGAGGAGACCAAACATGATATTCCAGGTGGTGAGACCGGAAGAAAAATAATATAAAATAGCGAAAGTAGCAAATAAAGAATCGATGTGTCTTTGAAGTGAAACTAGAACAATTACAATCTATACGGTGGCAAATTATGGAACACCAATCTTTGGAGTGACAAGTATATAAAATAAAAATCCCTTTTTTTTGGCTATTGGCCACGTCGGTATCTCATCCGCGACTCTCGCGTCGAGACGACGACAAATGGAAGCTCCGAATCCACCAGTTAATACTGTGCTGGGCCGCCTATTTGATGATGGGCACGGAGCCCATGACCGCATAACCCGGCATCGTTGAAGCTTCCCTTGGCATCGAAACCAACTTTCCGGCAGGTAAAACTAGCACCACGTACTACGCAACCTCTCTCTGAACCACAACAATCCTGTCCTGCGACACCAACAAGCTTCAATTGGAGGCAAGCGGTGAAACTACACATGTTCATCTCCAAGGCACGCGGAAAGCTAACAGATAGCACTGCCTGCAGGTACGCGTACGAGCAGACAGATTAATACCCAAACTTGTGCGTCGGAAGGTTAATTCCAAACCCTCATGTTGGTGAACGGTTAAAATTACGCATGTTCCTTCGTTCGTTGATGCATGTGTGCTGCTACCAGCAGACGATCGATCGAGTACTGAAACTAGGCATGTTCACGTGTACAAGACTGAAACTCGAATCGATCCAAGGCACGCGAAAAATTAACAAAGCACTGCTAGGCGTACGAACAGGAGAGAGAGAGAGAGAGGCCATGTCAAATTTACTCATCGTCCGAGGAGGGGGACAGGCCGCCACTGCCAGGGATGAACGAGGAGGACACCGCCAGGGTGTTGTTCGGGCAGGAGATCGTGGACTTGGTGGACGATGGCGGATAATCTTGCTCTTGTTGCTGTAAGAGTTCAAGGGGGGTTAGTAGTTAGTAGTGTTGTGTTAGATGTCTCAATAAAGGGTAAGGTCCCAGTTTTTAGATGGGGCGGCGAGTTCAGAACTCGATTTCGTATGGATGGGTGAGTACGTGTGCTGTTTTAGACAGTTTTGAGAGGAACAATTAAGATCATCTGCATCATCTTCTCCAGCAAAAGTTCTAAATTTGCATTATCTTCTTCAGCAAAAGTTCCAAATTGTTGTTTATGGTTCTCATGTTTTGATGTTGCAACCAATGAAAAAAAAATGTTGTGAACTATTTCTTGATATGTTGCGACCTGTTGAAAAAAATGTTGCGCCCCATTTTAAAAAATGTTGCACCCCATTTTAAAAAATGTTGCACCCGTCAAAAAAAAATATTGCATACGGTTTCTTGATATGTTGCATCACGTTTCTTGATATGTTGCATCATGTTCTTCATTTTTGTTGATCGTGATGTTGCAAGATGAGCATTTTAACACATCAAAGTCCTCTTCTTTTGGCTCAACATCGTCAAGGTCACCCGCCACAACGACCAGCTCGGCTTCTCCGTTGGCATCGCCTTCGCCGACTTCGGCATCGACAACTTCCTTGAGAGCCCCACCTGCTGATGTGGCTTCGACTGCGACGATAGCCTCCTGCTGTAGCAGCAAGACCCCGCAAAGTTGAGCCTGCACCTGCGAGGTGCATTCCAGAAATCCCACCCACACTTCTTGGAGAGACTACTGGATTCGAAATTCAAGTACTTCTTGGATGGATAATCTTGCTCTTGTTGTTGTAAGTAACAAAAGTTTACCATCTTCAGCAAAAGTTCCAAATTGTTGTTTCTGGTTCTGATGTTGCAGCCTATTGAAGAAAAATGTTGCATATTGTTCTTTGAGATATTACGTCCCGTTGGAAAAAAAAATGTTGTGCCTCGTTGAAAAAATTGTTGCGACTGTCGAAAAAAAATTGCAAACTGTTCAAGGTGATGTTGCAAGATTTTTTGAAGCGTATTTTTTCCAAACGTTTGTTTTGATTATGAGATTTTTGATATGTGTATCCTGTTGCTTGATATGTTGCTGAGATTTTTGATATGTGGGGATTATTGATGTTGTCTGCGCTGTGGGATATTTGGGAGGATGTTTACTCGCTAATGAGATGGGCGGCCGAAGGACATCACCTTAAATCTAAGGTCAGAGCCGTACGACGCGTCCATTAAGTTAAATTAGCGTAGGCCAATTTTGAGGCCGTCTCGGCTAGTTCGGGTTGACTTTTCCGCGTGTGAGAGGCTGACTCGGTCGTACCCAAACGACACAAGGTCAATTACAATGTACCTGCCCAACTGCCGCCAAAAACAGTTGTCAGATTGATCGGGGCAGCTGGGGAGACAAGACAAGTTTTTTTTCCTCTCTCTTGTGCCAGTCATATGCATAGTGAAATATAGACATGTGCAGATAAAGATGGATCTCAATGCATGGACGAGAACGGTTGCAGGCATATGCGCCGGAAAAAAAAACATTTAGCTACAAGTGTTGGTGCATGCATACACTTTTGCCTTGTTTGGATGGATCTAAATCTCTGCTTATCCATATAGATGGATCAGGATTTTAGTTCAAATTCTCGGTTCATCCATATAGATCCCAGCCGGAAATGGACTTCCTAAACAAACCCTTGCAGGTCTGGGTTAGTAGGTTGCCATGGCACAACACTCAATTTGGCTCGATGCCGAGTTGGATCATGCTCACTACTGGCTATATATGCTCGATATATATGAACCTAGCCAAAATTGGCTACTGGACATCACAATTTCGTATTATTGGTTGTAGGACACTCAAATTCTGTGCCTTTGCCGATAGACACTACCAAAATGTGCCTCTTTGCTGTGAGACACTTAGACCATTAAAAAAAATCTAGCCGGATGCGGAGAGGGAAGGCCTGCAAAATATCCAATTTGCCTCTCCATCCTCCTCCTTTCGTTTTTCCTCCTTGTTTGCCTTGCCCACGGCGATGTACTGTCATAGCAGTGACGGCCAACAGTGACATGAGATGGTGCAGCTCTGGGGCTGAGCGCAGCAGATCTTGAAGAGGCGGTCACGAGCATCCTCATGTGTTGGCATGTGAAGACCGAGGGTTGATGATGGCGAGCTACCGACGACTAATGGCGATGACATGGATCTATTCATGGTGATACAATGGCCTCCCAGCAAAACAGAGCAGAGGGCGAGGTGGAGAAGGAGATGGGGATCTCGATGGTGGTCACGGCGCGGAAGTTGGCTCACCAGCGAAGGAGATCCATTTTGATGAAAAGCTTGGAGATGGTATCAACGACGGTGGTGGCTTCTTAGATTCTAGCAAACACGAACAGCTCGATGGCAGCGGCTCCAGCGAAGGGTGCACAAAACGAGTGTGGTCGGGCATGGCAGCGGCTCTAGCTCATCACCATGAGTACGGCTATTTAAATAGATTTATACTCTGTAGAGGGGTACAACTTTACCCACAGCACACGAGTTCTCTAGTTTATTCGTCATCCATCCATACCCCTGCTTACTGCCTTTGGTAAGCAGTCTAGAGCATGTATCGAAGCCTTTACATCATCTAGTCCTACCCTTGCATTAGCCAGCGAATGTGTCAGAGCCCCAGGCGTGGAATACGCTAAGACCCTATGTGTATATTGTGCTAGTCCCAGAATTAAAGGCTAGCACACACATTCACAACATTTGGCAGTCACGTCCATACAATCACATACAAAAGTAAAGCAAAAGGGTAATCTACTTAAACTATTATAAGTTATTACATTCACGGCCGACCGGCCAAATAAAAGCAGACATCATCAGAAAATAAACAACAGTAGAAGACATAATAAAGTAGCAAAAGTCCTGCGGCATGCCCATCCAATGCCACAGGCAACCGACAAGGAACAAGGTTTAGGTAGACCTGTCACTGAACCCTCCAGTGCTGGGAGCAAAGAACTCGTTGTCTGGTATCTGTGTATCTTCGATCTCTGATGATGTTGCAAACTGTTCACGGTGATGTTGCAAGATTTTTTAACGCGTATTTTTTCCAAACGTTTGTTTTGATTATGAGATTTTTGATATGTGCATCCTATTGCTTGATATGTTGCTGAGATTTTTTATATGAGGGGATTATTGATGTTGTCTGCGTTGTGGGATTTTTCGAGAGGATGTTTGGTCACGAACGAGATGGACGGCTGAAGGACATACATCACCTTAAATCTAACGTCGGAGAGCTGCGTACGACGCTAGTATTTAGACCATACATTCGAGCGCTAGTCACGTCCTTTAAATTAAATTAGGCTAATTTTGAGGCCATGTCGGCCGGTTCGGGTTGACTTTTCCGTTGTCAGAGGCTGACCCGGTCGTAGCCAACAGCACAAGGTCAATTACAATGCACCTGCCCAACTGCCACCAAAAACAGTTGACAGATTGATCGGGGGAGGTGGGGAGACAAGACAAGTTTTTTTTCCTTCTCTTGTGCCAGTCATATGCATCGTGAAATATAGACATGTGCAGATAAAGATGGATCTCAATGCATGGACGAGAGCGCATGCAGGCATGTGCGCCGAAAAAAAAACATTTAGCTACAAGTGTTGGTGCATGCATGGTTGACCACGCTTATGCCTTGTTTGGACTGGCAGTGACGGCCAACAGTGACGTCGGACGGTGCGGCTCTGGGGCTCAGCGCAACAGATCTTGAAGAGGCGGTCATGAGCATCCTCATGTGTTGGCGCGTGAAGATCGAGGGTTGATGACGGCGAGCTACCGAAGACTAATGGCGATGACATTGATCGGTTCATGGCGATACAATTAATGCATGGTCTCCCGGCAAAACAGAGCAGAGGGCGAGGTGGAGAAGGAGATGGGGATCTCGATGGCGGTCACGGCGCGGACGTTGGCTCACCAGCGAAGGAGATCCATTTCGATGAAAAGCTTGGAGATGGCATCAACGACGGCGGTGGCTTCTTAGATTCCGGCAAACTCGAACAGCTCGATGGCAGCGGCTCCAGCGAATAGCTCGATGGCAGCACGAGTTCACTTGAAGTGTTGCAGGATATTTTTTGATTTGTTGCAATATTTTTGTTGTATCCTTTAATTGCTGCGATAAGTATGTTGCAGCTAGAGCAGGATTTTGTTGCACGGGTAGCCACTCGTCGTTTTGTTTTGTGCTGTAAAATTTTTTGTTGCCCACATGAAATCAAAATATTTCGTAAGTAAGTTTTAAATGTTGCAGATTTCAAATGTTGCACACATATATTTTTTGTTGTTGCAAAAGTTGTGTCCTGATGTTGGGGTTGGAGCGTACGATAGATACCTCTCTATCGTATATCCGAGCGCTAGTTGCGCCTATGTATCTACCGTCTCCATCAAACCGTTCCGACCTGACCCGCATGTGCATGCTTGGCTCCCCTGCGCACCTGGCTCCCGCACAACTAGCCAAAACCGCGGCCTGTGTAATGTGTATGGTAGTTTTGTTCTGCGTACTGTAGTTTTGGTTACGTGTCTTGTGCAATTTTTTTTCATATATATCTACTGTGATCGCTGTTCTATGCCTACTGTAATTTTTGGTCTATGTGCACTGCAGTTTGGTTAAGTGCTTACTGCAATTTATTTTGGTATATATCTACAACAGTCGTTTATCTTCTGTCTACTACAATTTCGGTCTATGTGTACTGCAATTTAGTTACGTGTCTACTGCAGTTTTTTGTGGTATTGCTCAGGGTGGAAAACATATAATTAAACTAGCTAGTGTTTGTTTTTAAGGTAAACTAGCTATTGTTGTTCTCATTGCTTTGTGCAAAAAGAAGAACCGGTGCATGTAGTGCACGAGGTGCGATATATTGACCGCAGGTATATTATGCACACAAGTTGCTAATGATGGGCGCCTAAGGAGCCGGATATTCACATAAATACATTATCACGAAATTTCAACTTCAACAAGTCTTGAATTTTGTTTTTCAAAAAAAAAAAACAAGTCTTGAATTTCGTCGATAATCTATGACCATCTTCTCTAGCTGGAGTAGTACTATATCTTTTTTTTTCATTTCTTCAGATATTTTCTGAGTTAACTAGCTGCTGCGAACTATATGTACATGCCTATATATATTGTATATCATGTATGCTTTATTATGTTTCCCCACATTTGTTGGCATTTGGCAAATGTTATCCATATATTCAACGTGTGGCTCACGAACGAGTCCAGCTAGCTTCTGATATTTTGATGCCAATTAGGCAAAGATGGACCAAAGCTTTTGTCACCAAACAACTAGAAGTTGTTTCCGACATGAGTGTTGTCCTACAGTACCTTTCCTTCCGAGAGAGCCCACGAGATCTGGTCAAGTGTGACCCACCCAACCCATGCATGCTGCCCATGTTCATAACTCATATCGGCATGCACGCAGCGCAGGCCGGCATGCTTGTTTTTCTATTGCGATTAACAATGAAAAAAAAAAGCATGCTTTATGTTTGGAGTACATAAATATTTTGCAGGAAGAAGAAACCTTTGGAACGATCGAGCTAACTTGTAAATTCTTGCAAAATTCTCGAATTCCGGACATGTTCTTTGGTAAATTTGCTTATGAAAGCTTGAACACAAGGCCGAAGCAGTGATGAACACCTTAGAGCCACTCACTCCTAGTTTGATATATGCGCAACTGCACAACTTAAAACAAGTGACCTTGGTAATTATTTAATCTCTGCATAATGGACATCACCCGAAAAGGGAAAGGGAAAGGGAAGCCTCTCCAATTAGCAGCAGCAGATCAACATGACAAAACGAGAAGAGATAATTATACATGGAGAGATCAACCAAACAAGCACCATGAACTAACTAAAACAAGAACAACAGGAAGGAGGAAGTTATAACTATCTGATCTTGAAATTAATCTGTATATTAACGAATCTAAGCACATATTACAGCCACAATTAACTACAACCTTCCCCGGCCAACAAAACTGACCAGACTTGCCAAAGTACAAACCATGCATCCTCTCCCTGATGGCCTCTTCATCAGCTTTTCTTTTTTCCTCTTGTGTTGTGCATTAATTTCCAAGCACGTACTGTTGATGGATCAGCTCAACTCATCAACACCGGCAACACCAACACCATGCAAGTATACTCGATCTTGTAGAGCAAGTAGTGCTAGTCTTGAACAAAGGAGACATATATATTACATCCACAGGAATGGACATATATATATATATATATATATATATATATATATACTTCACTCGTGTTTCTTCTTCACCTGCACCGTTCTCCTAATAATTAATCGATCAATTGTAGTCTCCTCCTCGCCCGGGCGCGGGCGGCGGCTTTTGCTGCCGGACGACGAGCCGCGCGGGAAGCGCCCTGCCGGTGCCGGACCCTCCGCAGCTACGGCACGGCTTGCGCCCCGACCCAGCGCATGTCCCGCAGCCGACGTCGCCGTCGGACCAGCGGTTGCAGAGGCAGTCCACCCGCCCGCTGCCGCCGCACGTGGCGCACCGCGGCCGCGCGTCCCACCTGGACGCCGCCGGCAGCCCGTCCCCCATGGTCCGGTTGGCCATCGCCACCCCCGCCAGCATCCCCAGCCCCGCCGACGCGATCACTATCGGCCCAACCATCCTCACCACCGTACGTCGAACAAACAGTCCAAGTAGCTCTCTTCTGCAGATTATTACTGGAGATGGAACAAACGAAACGAGCAGGAGGAGGAGGAGGAGTTTCTTGGATTTCTCGGCGTCTATACGTACTGACGACGAATTGAATTGGGACTTGGGAGTGGAGGAAAATATTTGGGCGCGCGTGTGGCGATCTTTTTTCGCCGGGCGTTTTTTGGTGCGGGATGAGGAGGCTACGAGTCGTTTTTGTGGGCGGAATGCGTCGATTTTATAGGATTTTTCGGGTGGTTTCCTGCTGAAGGAGGTTGCGTGGCGGCTGCCGGGTTGCGTTGATTTGGAGGGTAGCGACTAGCGAGGCGGGGAAGGCGTGTCCGCCTTCTTACCTTTGCTTACCTGCTTGGTCTGCGTGCGTCTGCTAGCTTCGCCGAGAGTTGGACGATTCGACAGCGGTTTCGTGTGTGCTACAAGCTGCCGTGGATGACTTCATTTTTTTTCTCACTCTGTTTTTCTATTATGCTGCTTTTTCTCTATTACGTTAATTAATTACACGCTGTAAGATGGATATATATATATGTGTGTGTGTGTGTGTGTGTGTGTGTGTGTGTGTGTGTTAGGGTTTATTGAAGCCTTGGGATTTTTGTGGATTGCGCGAGTGGCATATCTGAACTTTTGGAAAATTTCTTTTTTTTTAAAAAAAATCTTTAATTGTTTTAGTGAGATTATTGATGTCTATTAGTATCCTTCAAGGCCTGTTTGGAACCCAAAATTTTTACACGGATCTCACGTGAAACGGTTCAATTGCCACAGGAACGCACCATGAAACATTCCCGTATTCCAAACACGGCCTAAGAAAGTCCCTCAGTTTCATGGATTTTTTAAGTAGCACTGGGACCGTCGACCCATGATTTGGATACTGTTCTTTACTTTCTTTTTCTTTCGCGGTGATCTTTTTACACTACGGGAGAACGCAGATTTGCCGAGTGCCAACTAGCTTTGCCGAGTGCCAAAAATCGGGCACTCGGCGAAGCCACTCTTTGCCGAGTGCCGGGCCGGGTGGCACTCGGCAAAGTCTAGCACTCGGCAAAGAGGTCCTTTGCCGAGTGCCAACTTCCTGGCACTCGGCAAAGGACCTCTTTCTTAAGTGCTGTGGCAACACTCGGCAAATTTTTTTTGGGTTTTTGACCATTTTTTTGTGAGGCCTTCCCACATTATTCAAAACTCCATGTTCAAATTTGGGACAATTTTGACTTTTTTGCTATATTTCATTAGTTTTTTTGTTTAGTTGAATTTTATGGAATATTTCAAATTTGAGCTGCAGTGCATGAAATAATCGAATTTGGTCGTTCAAAAATGATATTCATGATATTTGGTGTATGTTCGTATCCAGGGTTTTAGAGCATCCGTTGGCGAACTTGCTCAAAACCTTCTCAATTTTTACCATAGACTCTATATGTATAACACGACACCTCGATAAGCTTCGCTATTTTCGACTTCGCTCGATTTTATATAATTTAAATACACTTTTCCGCAGTACCTCGTCATGTTACGCCAACAAGATGCTCGAAATTTCATGCGAGTTCTCGGATACTACCAACATACACCAAATATCATGAATATCATTTTTGAACGACCAAATTGATTATTCCATACACTGCTAGCTCAAATTTGAAATATTCCATAAAATTCAACGAAACAAAAAAAACTAACGAAATATAGAAAAAAGTCAAAATTGTCCCAAATTTGAACATGGAGTTTTAAATAATATATTAAGGTTGCAAAAAATAATGGGGCAAAAAACAAAAAAAAAAAATTTGCGAGTGCCGCCCGCACTCTAAGAAAGAGGTCCTTTGCCGAGTGCCTTTTTTTTGGCACTCGGCAAAGAGGTCCTTTGCCGAGTGCCTTTTTTTCTCGCACTCGGCAAAGATGTATTCTGGCACTCGGAAAATTTTAAAATTTGAATTTTTCAAAAGACCTCGGATGGAAAAACTTCCTAAATGAAAATTGTAGATCTCCAAAAGTTATGAAACTATGTAGTTGACAACTTTTTGATTTGAAATCATCTTATCATGCAAAACTACGTTTGAATCTCTCAAATTTGAAATTCGAATTTTTCAAACGACCTCGGATGGAAAAACTTCCTAAATGAAAATTGTAGATCTCGAAAAGTTATGAAACTTTGTAGTTGACAACTTTTTGATTTGAATTCGTTTAAGGCCTCAAACAAGCAATTTACTCTCGGTTTAGTATAATATATGAGGATATATAACGGAATTTGACACAAGTGACGGTGTAGTGAAAAGTGGTAGAGCAAGAGACACGCGAGGAGAGGTCGTGAGTTCGAATCCCGCCGCGCGTTAGACGCGAAATTTGCATAAAAAATGCAATGACTTCGATGGAGATAGTGACGTATTGGCGGTGGTGGCCTCCTCCAAAAAAAAAATTTGCTATTATTTTTGGCTTTTTTCAGATTTTCATTTTGCCGAGTGTAAATCTTTGTCGAGTGCTTTTCGGCACTCGGCAAAGCCTTTGCCGAAAGTGCCCGAATTTGGCACTCTAAGAAAGCGGCCTTTTACGGAAAGGGATACGTCGGAGGCTCTTTCTTGAGTGTTGACTCGGCAAAGGCTTTGCCGAGTGCAAAACCGCTTTTGCCGAGTGCAACAGGCACTCGACAAAGAGCCGCCTCATTGTGTTAGTTCCTAAGAGGTGATTAGTCCTATTTTCTAAAAATAAAATTCCGGTTGATCTACTAACGAAAATGCTATGTTTAATAAATACTCCCTCAGTGTGCATATACTTGACGTTCTGTAGTGCAAATTTGCATATGGCAACGTCAACTATAAAAAAATGGAGGGAGTAATTATTTCCCCTATTTTCTGAAAAATTACAGAAACATGTTTTATAATTGTACATTATTCTTTTGCATTTAGAATTTGATTGAAATGTTTGAAGATATCTGTAGTTGTTAGGCTTCAATTCCTGCACTCACCATAACATGACCGAATATTACTGTCACACGATTGTCGGCAATAATCGGTGACAACCAACAAACTATCTGCCGGTAAAGGTATGCGACAGACTATTAGTTGGCAATACTGCGTTGAGGGTCAGACTGTCTGTCGGCAATTCTATCGGTAAGTAAGGACTAATTATGTGTCGGCAGATATTATTTTGTAGGTCAAACTATCAGTTGGTGAAAATTTTACAACTGATTGTGTGTTGGCAATATTTGGGAGCAGGATAA
Source organism: Phyllostachys edulis (assembly GCA_036346405.1). Classification (NCBI taxonomy): domain Eukaryota; kingdom Viridiplantae; phylum Streptophyta; class Magnoliopsida; order Poales; family Poaceae; genus Phyllostachys; species Phyllostachys edulis. The sequence goes on along the minus strand of CM070547.1, from coordinate 54,315,960 downwards.
GTGCCGTGCGTGCAAGTATGTGTACATGTGCTGAAAATTTGGAATCAGAACAAAACATCGTGTCGGGTAGTCTGTCGGAAAATATGGTGCTTTCCGACAAACTATCTGTAGGCAATTATATTATCTATCGGCAAAGCTATATTTGTCGGGAAAACTTGGTATGTCGGTAGATCTTCCATTAGCTTGGTTAGCCTGTCCGTCAGTAAAGATATATCTGTCGGCAAATGCCTTTAGCGGCAGGACTTTAGCCGACTGCTGCTATATGTCGGCAAATCTTTTGCCGACAGATAGTTTGTCACCATACATGACCTTTGCCGACAGATGCTCTGTTAGTGCTATTGGGGCATGGTGTAGTGACTTTTGACCTCGTTGTTGTTCTTGTAAAAACCATTCATTTATTTAATTAGTGTTATCATATGGAGCTTCAATATCGAAATAGGCTTTCCTCTAGAAAAATCGCTGGAACATAGCTATATGTGATATGCCAAATCATATGCAAAGCTAAATCACCATTTAATACTATATATATTGGTCTAGCTGTTGCCATATCAGTATTAATTTGGTCACCTCATGACATTGCATGTATCCATTCTCTACGCTTTGCTACAACATCAACTTCGTTAGCAGATCTGATAAAATTTCACGAATTAATGACACCACCATGAAACTTAAGAATTATAAAAATGAAAATAGAGAAAACACTAGGAGAGCAAATTAAAGTCGACTGACAAAATTAGATCACAGAAGGTAGACTAATCAGATTTACTCTAATTAATATATATCTCAGCATCAATAGCTGGAATTAGACATACAGCACTCCCATTAAGGAGACCCATATATAATGCCTCCAACCAACAATTCATACCATCTCCTTGTCCCTCCTTTCTGCACAAGGCTGTGTACTTGATGCATGATCGATTGACTAGGCCAATATCAAATTGTAATTAATTATGAAAAGAAGATTAGACCGCCCAACTGCATAGCAATTCTGCCACTTTTTAGAATTAATTTGCCTGTGACTATTTGTGCAGGACAGCGACACAAGTTTACTATTGTCAACCATATGTTGCTTTAGAGATAGGTCATCCCAGTGCCGTCGCACTCGCAATTACTTTGATGCTGTGTAATCCACCTCTGATCCGGTTTTCCCGCTTCAATTACATGCTGGATAAGCCAGACAAGGCATTGATCTAGAACTATGATATGACCAGGGTTCAAAATTTCGACGGATTTTCACCGTATCAGACCCCCACCCCCGGTAAAATTTCAAATCGGTCTCAAAAAATTTGTTTTCCATGAATTTTGTCAAATATAGAAGATTTTTTTGCCGAAATTTATTTTCAAAAATTTCGACCTATATTTTTAACCAATTTCGACTGATTTTCATCGATTCGCAGCCTTTTTAATTCAAAAATTGATTTGAAATTCTTGGTCGAAATCAACCGAAATTTTCCGATAATACCCCCCACCCTTTAAAATTTTGAAACCAGTTATCAGAACCCTGGATATAACAATGACTTGTTTCAAATGATCTACACATGAAATGTATGGGAACGTACTTCTGTTTTTTTTAGTAGGCTAATTGCTTTTTCCATTATAAATTATGTTGGACTAATCAATCTATAATTTTAATTTCTTGACAAAACTATAACTTTTTTATTATTTGCTGGCTCTATTTGGCACTGCAGTGGCTTCACAAAAGCACTTCCATTTTTCTATTTTTACATATAGTAACTGCTTACATCAATAGCAAACCAGTACTTAGCCACCAAAGTTGATATATATATATATATATATATATATATATATATATATATATGTGTGTGTGTGTGTGTGTGTGTGTGTGTGTGTGTGTGTGTGTGTGTGTGTGTGTGCGCGCACGTGTGTCTGTGTGATCTATAGTACTTAGCCCCCACAATTAGTTATACGGATTGCTATGGTTTGCTTATGTAAGTAATGGGGTTTTTTCGGGGGCGGGGCGGGGTGTTAATTACCACAAAATGCTTTGCCCATGCTGATGGTACATGTATGATTCAAAACAAACGTGCCATAATCCGTTTGTGTTTTTTCCCCATCAACACCACTCAAAACCATTGACCTCGTCAGATTTTTCACTAAAAAAACAGCATTTAGCACGAGGCAGCGGCTGACGACCGCACCGGGGGAGAGGGCGCCGCCGGGTGCCCGTGATCGGCAGTGGCAGCAGGCGGCGGGCGGACAGGACTGAACTTAATTTGGGCGTTGAAATGGTGTTGGTCTACAGACGGATTAATTAACTGCCAACATTTTCGTCACGAATATTAACCGTCCACATCGATCGATCGAGGTCAGACCATCTTCTTTTATACTAGTTGATTAATTCTAGTTCAGGCTCTTGGCTAGATTAGCGTTGCCGTCATATATGAATCGATCGATTGATCCGGTGGTTGTGCCAACCATAAACATTTGAGAGATGTATGTCATCATCACCCAGCTTAATTTTAGTCCAATTCGAGTTGTTAAAATAACATGAGGAAATTGTCAAGATATATAAACCCAAAGGTGTAGTACAGTTGCCTTGATCAGAAGGTACATCATCGATCGGAGGCAGCTAACTAGCTGAATTATATTATTTGAGAGAGATCGAGTGGACTGGTAAGCTAGCTGCAGAAAATTAATGAATTAAATCAGTTCACGTGCTTGTTTGAACAACTTGGATGGATTGATTAATTTGGATAGCCCATCTTGTTCGACCGGTTCTCCATTGTGCGATACTGACACAGCAGTTTCTATCAACAACACATTATTAATTTACAAAAAAAGGGAAACTAGGGGTGGAATCATCTGCGTATTGACGAAACTTTACCAATTTATTAACTCAACTAGCAGTTCACTAATTTGTTGACAAAGCCTTCGAGTTAAAAAAAAAGCAAAAATATATACATACAGCCTCTCGGAATTTACCAACATTGTTTTCTCCCATCCTATGATATCATGGGGATATGCTCATAATCTTAGGATAATAATACAATTGACAATGGTGGTGAGGGTTTGTCGAAACACTCGTTTTCGGCAAAATGTCAGGCAGTAGGCAGTCAGACCGGCCTTGGTGACGGTTTGATCGGCCACCTCTGACGGTCAGACCGGCCTTTGGACAGGTCAAGTGGCTGGCGGTTTGACCAGGGAAAACAATTTCGTTTTGAAAAAAAAAATCGGATGGGAACGAAATAGCGTGGTGCCCTTCCGTCAATTCCTTTAAGTTTTAGCCATGTGACCATACTCCCCTCGGAAGCCAAAGACTATGATTTCTCATAAGGTGACGGTGTAGTCCTATAAGCAACATCTGCCGATCCCTGGTCGGCATCGTTTATGGTTGAGACTAGGACAATATCTGATCGTCTTCGAGACCCCAACTTTCGCTCTTGATTAATGAAAACATCCTTGGCAAATGCTTTCGTAGTTGTTCATCTTTCATAAATCCAAAATTTTCACCTCTGACTATGAAATATGAATGCCCTCGACTGTCCCTATTAATTATTACTCCAATCCCCAAGGCCAACACAATAAGACCGGAATCCTATGATGTTATCCAATGCTAATATATCCAG